>PVKE010040793.1:0-14444 GCA_004027555.1 Craseonycteris thonglongyai | reverse complement strand
GAGAGACAGGCAGAGAGAAGGGGAAGAGCCCAGAGCAGTCTCCATAGTTGCATCACAGTGTTGACATACAGTGGGCTTTTAGATCAACTGAGCACTGAGTCTTTATAACACATGTTACTACAGTTCAGCCTTTGGGGGGGGGTATGGGGGTACCATGTACTAAAGCAGAGGGACTTGTAGGTCCTACACAAATACTTTATATTTATCTATTTTGGATTTCACTGAATTATATTTGATCCATGTTGCAGCTTTTTGAGATCTGTTGATCATGAAACAAATAATTAAGTTACCCTGCTTTTATCTTGTCATCTACCAATCACACAAGTAAGTCACTTATGTCATCATCAATGTCACTGTTAAACTATGGAACAAAATAAAAGTACTGACAGAGCACAAGCCTAGTTAGCTTCCTAAAGATAAATTTTGCTTCGTTAAGTATCACTCGCTGGTGGCGTGTGATTAAGTAGTTGCAAATGTAGTCATCTATTATTCTACCCACATTTTGCCACTTTTGTTCACAAAGATAACTGTAGATTTTACCAAATGTGCTAAAATATAGGTTCAATAGATCTTTTCCTAGTTTATCACAAAATTAAAATAGCTTAACTTGACAAGACTTGGCAGCAAGGCATGAGAGGAAATGTAGGGTAAATCAAGAACATTCCACATGTCCTACTCAGAGATGAGTGAGGACTGCATGACAGTCAAGCAGCTGACTTCCACCATCACCAAAGACAAACTGTTTCCTATCCAGTTGTGTTACCTACACCTGTAATGCAACATCTTTATTCTCCACTGAGGCTACTTTTACTTTCCTTTTTTTTTTCTTTTTTGTTTTCCTTTTAACAAAACACTCGACACCAAGCTTGTCTAACCTGTGGTTCGTGGGCTGCATGTGGTTCATGTGGACGGCTTTGGATGCAGCCCAACACATATTTGTAAACTTTCTTAAAACTATATGAGGTCGTTTTGCAATTTTTTTTTTTTTTTAGCTCATCAGCAATTGTTAGTGCTAGTGCATTTTATGTGTGGCCCAACACAGTTCTCCTTCCGATGTTGCCCAGGGAAGTCAAGATTGGACACCCCTGCTGCGCCATCAGTGTCACTGATTTCCCAGAACATTCTCTTGGCACTGTGCCTCCCTTTCTAATGCTATGTGTGTCTTCAAACCTTGTAAAAGATTTTCCTTACCAGAAACCTGTATCAGGAGTTTCACCCCACTAAATTTGAGGAGTTATATATACTTCTTTGGGTTAAAATCTCAAATTTGCTTTAAAATGGTTTTCACATTCAACATAATCGTTAGTACACTGGCATCTGTACAACGCCACCTGCATTATTTTTCATTTCCTGCCTAGGTATTTTCTTCGTCAACATTCTGCATAGCTATTTCATGTTTCTTTTTTTCTTTCTAGCTTGCAACTTTTGTCTACTTCAGTATGATGGTTTATATTTCCTGGAGAAGCCAAGGTTAGAATACAGAGTGCTTGTGGTGCAATTGCATAGAATCTTTGGAAAGTATAACCATTTTTATAACCCACACAAATGACAAGAATAAGAAATGCTTTTGCTAATTAGCATCATGAGGCTGAATTGAACCAAGGATCTTAGGTTAATTCTAATGAGCTATGAGCTAATATTGGTAAGATGCTTTTAGATTTTTAATTTAAAAGCACTTTGCCAATGAAAGTATAAAGATTACAAATTTCCTGAGCCATCTGGTCCTCTACATAAGGTAATGGTTTCAAAAAGTTTAGATGGATGGATGAAAAGATAGATAAACAAATGATTTTTTTCTACTATTCATAAAGAAAAGATTCTCTCTTTCCAGAAGCCTATTTCAATAGATGCTATTTCACTCACAGATCATATTGTGGCAAGTGAAAAAGTATAAACAAATGCTACATGCAAATATATAACCTACCCTGTTAAAAATATTCACAATGATAAGTTCTGGTGATCTAATGTACAGCATTGTGATTGTAGTTAATAATGCTGTGTTATATATTTGAAAGTTGCTAAGAGAATAGAACTTAAATGTCCTCACCACAAAAAAGGAATGGTAATTATGTGACATGATAGAGGTATTTGCTATGGTAGTAATCATTATGCAATATATAAGTGTATCAAATCAACACAATGTACATGTTAAATTTACAAAATGTCATTTTTCAATAGAACTGAAAAAATATGAATTCACAGTCAGAGCTGAACTGATCTATTCATCACTGACAGACTACCTCCTTAGAGACCCCAAAATCAGGATTACTCATAACGATGCCTTTTATTTTTCATTTCTCACAATGAGCTCTTTTACATTCAATAATGTATTTTCAGAATAGTCAGATAACTACTAATATCAACTCCATCTTGCAAAAGTGAAAACTGAGGCTTACAGAACTTAAACCATCCTTGGTCTTTCAAATATGATGATGAGGCAGGATTGGTAGCCAGCAGCCCTATTCTACATGTCCTGCTCTCCATCCCTATATTACAGCATAGAAGTTGGTGAAAAATGGGATAAAATTTGGACAAAGCTTCAAACATGAGAGGTGTGCAAAACATATTCATTGCTTTTCTGTCATCACCTCATTTGACCCTTTCAGCCTTGCTATGTGGGTACTGATATTATTACCCTAACTTTGTAGACAATCAGTGGAAGATAGGTTCATACGGTCTTAGATTGAGAAAACTACTTATTGTCAGGGTATTTGTCATCGTGGCATCATATAATACTTTTGTTTGCTTACTGTATTTAAGTGAAAAAAATTACTAGTTCTGGTTCTCTCAGAAAGAAATGATTAAATATTGATAACATAAATATCTAATCCCTCTACTGTCTACACTCGTATTTGTACAAGAGAGAATTTTGGAGTCTGTGGTTCTTCAGCTACCTTCAAGTGAATAATTAGGAAAAAAAATGAAGAAGAAGAAGGAGGAGGAGGAGGAGGGGGTGGGGGAGGGCAGAGGGAGAGAAAGAAGGAGAAGAAAGAGAAGAAGAAGAAATCAGCTCAATTGGTTATAGTAGCTAAAATATCCATGAAAATCAGCAAAAGGAAATTCATCCCTAAAAGTATTTGATAGAGGTTTAGATGGGGGAGGGGGGGCAAAAGATGCTCTTTCCATCTTTGAGCCAATTACCTGATCTGACATGACTAACACAACTTTCTCTAAAAAAAAAAAGTATTTTCTTAACCTCTTTGTCATCTTTTTTCAAACCCTACCAGCTAAGAAATTCTCTGAAAGATCTGAGAGGTATCACTCCCTAATCAACACCCCATCTCTTGTTTAGGAAAAAAAATGCCATGAAAGTAACAGTAATTCAGCTCCCAAATGACTTTGCTCCCTGCTTACTGACCTCATTGATGGGAGAAAACAACATTATCTCTCACTTCAGATGCTTCCTTTAATATAGCATTGGTTCTGCCCTTGGCCTTTGGTAGTTTGAGCTTAGAGTCTCAGAGACTGAAGCATAAGAGCTTGGGATGCTAAAACCATACTTCACAAAAGGCCAGCCCCTTCTGAATTATCACTCATCCTTCCCCAGCATGGTCCTTGTTTTTTTCTAAAACATGAAGGATGTGTAAAGGACACATAAAACTTTAGTCAATAGGTCCATTATTATGATTGGCTGAAAACCATAAAATGCATCCATCAAGCTATTGTGTTGCATCTTGTGCTAAATTATGGTGATAAATAGTCCTTTATCCGTGACGTAACCTACTAATCTATTCCAAAAACTATTCACCACTGCCATTATGTATCACTCATGCTCCTGCCAGGTTCCTGAAAAAAATCCTCTACATGATAAAGTCACATACAACATTGCACTTGACTCTGCAGACACAAATATTGTCTGTTATTTTTATGCAATACTGTGAAACGATTGCTTCTTCAGTTCTCAGAGTTATCTCAAGCGTGCAGTAATGTCCTCAGCTCTCAGCTCTGGGCATTGTAACGCATGTACCTTTAATTGTTTATAATTTACATCCAAACTGGATGGAGTCCATTTGCACTCATGCTGCTTTATAACTACTGGATGTCATATTTTTTGCCACCTTGCTCTGGGTCAAATTTAATCTTATTGACAAGCCTTTAACATAAGAATTTGGTGTGGAATGCTTTAATATTCTCAGGAGCTGTATAAAATGGCGTGTGGCAGTTGCTATCAGTATGTCTGGGATTTGAATCTGATTTTATACAAAATAGCCTCATAAAATTGGACACATATTTTAGTTTTCAGAAAATACTATTTATTACAATGAAATTAAAAAAAAACCAAAGTGAATATATTTTAAATTTCAGTCTCAAATGTAATAACCTGTTTAAACACATACACACACGTACACACACACAAATAGTGTTGTGCAGCTTCCTCTACCTCACCTGGATGACATAATAGGGGGTACTCCTCTTAAAAGAAAAAAAGCCTTCCTAATTTTCCTGCCACATTCAAACAAGAGATGACAAAATACAGAGTGAAACTGACCACTAACAGGAATTTCACTCCAGAAAATGGAGCCTAATATGTTTAACTTAGTTTTAATTATAATTCAAAGAATCTGGGGAATTGATTCTTACTGAGCAATACAATAGAGGTGTTATAGCTCCTTCCTGTTTCTTTTTTTACTTACAAATGAAGTGATTGGCTCACAATGAACAAATAAACAAATATAAACTGCTCAAGCTTAAACGGGTTATATCCCATATCCATCTGCTATACTTATTTATGTATTTTATTTTTTTAATTGCTTCTTTGATGGATGCATGGGGAAAAGTTTGCTAATATGTTTATTGGAGAAAGAAATAAAACCAGATTTTCTTTCTTTCACTATTTTTAAATGCCAAATAGAAATGATAGCAAAATATCATTTATTTGAAAGTTGCTACTTAATGCATATTCTATCCAATCAGTCATAGAAAACAATAAAAAGTCAAATCACTTCAAAAACAGTGGTTTTTCCCTACTCCCTAGCCTTCTCCCAATTATCATCCCTTATAGACTGCAAAGGAGCCGCGGACTACAGAAAAGAAAGAAGTTCTGTAAACTAAACAATCTTCAGCCAATCTTGATGAAAATTTGGCTTCAACTCAACATTCAAAGTAAAACATGTCCCATCGCTCTGGTGTTCACACTCATGTGTGATGTCTGTAGAAAGAGTGGCTTTTGCCTTCCAATAGCAGTAGAAGTGGTTTCACTCAAAGGCCATTATTCTGGTTTCTTTTTTTCTTTATAAAATTTCTCCCTTCTAGCTCTTTCTCCTAGAACTAAAACTACATTTATTGTTCAGTAGAATCATATTTTAAGTGTATCAAAGCATTAAAGTTAGCCCTTCCTTACTGTTGAAAACACACACATATCATTCTTTTCTCACTCTCACCTCACACCCACATTCTGACCAATCCCTGTATCCCCACCATTTTATAGTAACTGCTGTTCTTGCCACCTTTTTGCTTCCTGGTGGGTCTGTAATTGTCATCTCATCCCTGGAGCAACATCAGCATCACTCAATAAATTGATTGTCAAGGGACAGTTGAAGAACATAACAGCTTGAGCTCTAGAAGCCAAGTGCCTTATGGCCTCCAGCCCAGAAAAAGGAAGCAATGAGAATGAACAAACCTCAGCCCATCCAACTCCTCTAACACATTAGTGAGAATTAAGCAACTGAATTTCATTCTCTATTTCTACTCAGAGAGAGTAAACGACCACATAAAGAAGATTAAGGAATTAAATAAAACCATTCCTGTCATTTCTTTTCATTTACAATGAACTGGGAAAAGTATAGCTGACTCCTGGATTTGAATAAGGTCTTTAGCCCTTCCTGCTATACATGCAATTTGCCTGTCTTTGTTTCTTTGTTTCTTTTTCTTTCTGTTATAGCATGATTTGTCCAGCCAGAGATGATGCTATGACAGGGATTCTTCTATTGTCCCTTATTTGAAATAGTCTAAGTGCACTCTCTTTTAGAATCCTATCATGAAGGAGCCTTCTATGGTTTAGAAGGCACCGTTGGAAGTAGGTTTTACCTTTAGCTAGGAAACAGCCTAGGTGGAGAACGAATCTACATTTTAAGAGCCTCTGAGCAGCCACCTCTGATGATGTTTACAGGGAAAGATAAAGATCATGGGGAACTTCTGAACTCACACAAAGTTTATGTCTGTTAGAAGATCATTATATCAATCTATACAAGGGGGTGGTTTGCAGGGATAAGAGAGTAAAAAGTGTTGGCTCACTGCTTACTCTGTGGTTCAGCCATTAAAATTTACCAAGTCAGGCAACAGTTGGCATGTTAACCCCATTTTAGACATAAAAATAGAAATTCACAGAAGTTAAGACAATGAACAGTCTCACTACTTGACTCCAAAGTCCATGTTTTTATCTTATCATGCTGCTGTTCAGATATGATAAATCCTTAAATTAAGGTAGCATTGGTGAAAATAGCTAGGAGCCAAGAAGAGTAACATTGCAGTAAAAATGAGAAGAAAAGCCTGAACATGGAAATCTATGTATTATCTATTAGGAAAATTATACAATTGTACTTTTACTTCAATAATACATCACCAAGCATGGCCTAAGGATGCTTTTGTGCTGGGCACTGGACCCAAGCTAGAATCAAGAAAAGCACCATCTTGATGCATATAACCCAACGAGGAAGATACCTTAAAGGTCCGTTTACTACCATGTAAGTGTAGTAACTGAAGTTTGCAATGCAAGTTTTCTTAAAAAAAAAAAAAAGTGACACCAAAACTGAGTGTTAAAGGATAATTAGGTCAAGAAGAGACAAGGGAGGCAAAGGCATGTCAAATAGAGGGAATAGCAGACACAATGGTACTGAGGATTTCTCATTAAGGTAGAATTCCAAGGCCATGTAGCTACACAGTGACCATTCTCTCCACTATTCAAATGTAACAAAATAAAATTGTGACTAGACAATATACAAAAGGCATAGCTATGCTCAAATATAAATTAGACCTGTTTATGGCTTAAAAGCAAACAAGTAATATAAATCTCCCAGGCCTAGTCTTGAAACTGTGGATCTGCTCTTCTCAGGCGGTAGATGCCAGCAGAGGAAGCTAGCTAGAAATGCCTGCTCAGTGAGTAAACAGAGAATGCCTCTTAATCTCTGTTTATAACACAACACTCATGGTCAGAAACAGGCTTGAAACCGGAGCCTATCAGTGACAAAGGCCACAACCAGTTGCTGAATTGCAAGAAAGTCCAGTAGATAGCATCCCTTTTTCTCTTCTAGTTCAAAACCAACAGAGAGAAAGAGAGAGAGAGAGAGAATGAATGAACTCAGGAAGAGAGAAATCAAAATAAATTTTTTTTTTTACAGATAAAAACTAGATTGGAGAGTGTAGCTTAAATGCACAGACATTTGGACTTGGTAACAATCCCCTGAATTAGACAGATTTACCCACACAATCACAGGTAGTAATGCAGAACTGTTGGCTCCCCAACAAAGGCAGAGTGAAATTACATCTTGGCCAAGAGGGCAGACCAGAATTCTCTCATCTCTGTTTGCAGGCAGTTCCAAAAAACAAACACAGAAACAAAAGCCAAGAGTTTCCATCTCAGAAACTCTCTAAGCAATTAAGTCACTTCTCGTCCCTGGGAAGAGTGAGTGATAGCGTAGAGATGCAGCCAGAAGTATTATTTCAGTGGAATTCCTAGTCACAGTCCTTTTGTCCCAGTGTATCCTCCATTTCGGGTAATTGTTACATAATTTGGTACCTAAGAGGCTGGACGAGGCAGGCACCGCCTCACAGCCCTGACAGACTCAGTGGCAGTGTCTGGTTTCATCTTCATTTTCATAATTAGACAAAAATATGGCACTGCCATCAGAAAACCAGTTGTGAACTTGGAATCTGGGTGACTGGATAGAGACAACCTCAAAGACCTAAAGAAGAAAGAATGAGTACAGAGGGAGGAGAGGAAAATGAAACAAATCCTCCCCAACACTAGCCTGAGAACTCCAATTCCACAATATCTGAGATAAAAAGCTGGAAGGGAAAATCCATAAGTTCAGTAGTTGAACAAAATAAAAATAATTTGTCAGTGGCTTTAATATAATTATGTTCAGTATCCTCAAAGTGATAAAGGTATAAATAACATTCAGGGTAAATAATAAGGGCATAAGAAATTAAAGAGACAGATTAAATAGAAATGAGCATGGGTATCTAAAAACAGACTTAAGTAGAATTTTAGAAATAAATACAATATTTGAAATAAATGAAAAAAAAACTAACTTTGTTGAACTCTAGACAAATACTAGCTGAAGAAAGAATTGGTGAGTTGGAAAATATAACTGAGGAATAAACTATAATGCAGAACATACAGATAAAAATGGAAAGGGCAGCTTGGAGGCATGGAGGATGGGGCCTTCAATACATACTCATGGGCACACAAGCAGAGAGAATTAAGCAAGTGGCAGAAAAACAGTATAGAAAAGGTGACAGTTGAGAATTTTTTAAAACTGAATAAGACCATGTTTTGTTTTGTTTTCAAATTAAAAATACACACCAGGTGCCAAGCAAGAAACAGAAAACTAAATTCACACCGAGGAACATCACAAAGTCACCAAAGAGAGGGCTAACATGAGGACATGTTGAACTCTGAGGACTATGATGATCATCGAGCATAGAGAGGGAGGCACTAATTGGCAAGATCTGAAAACAGAACCAGGGATTGTATCGTGAAGAGTTACAATAAGGAGTATGTGGTTTATAACATACATCAGGGGAATCCACAAAAACTATGTCAGGAGAGGCAAGTCTGGAATAACTGATACCAACTGAGTTCAAAAACATGATATGGCCTAAAGCAGCACAACAAAATGGAGAACAGAGAGGACAGCATGGTTTAGATGTAGGGAACGAGTTGGGGGAGAAAGAAGTAAAAAATGGCTCCTCGGATTCTGACCAGGATGATACCACTGGAGAGAATGAATACAGAAGGTGAAGCAGGTTTATGGGAGATGACTAGCTCAATATTATACATGTTTGCTGTGGCAAATCTGCGGCGAAATCATTGACATGATTTGGCTATCATCAACGTAAAGATCTCTCCATCAGCTTCCTCTTCTTCTTCTTCTTCTTCTTTTTTTAAGATTTATTTTTTTTAGTTTTTGACAGAGACAGAGAGAGATAGAGACAGAGAAAAGGAGGAGGGCCCATAGCAGTCTCCATAACTGCATGTCATCCATTTTCAACATAGTTTTGTTCCACACAAGTGGGCAGGGGCCGCACAGAGTGGGAACTGGGTTGGGGGCCTCCCACATGGGAAGCACACCCCAGTTCAGCATATGGATCCACATGGGCCAAGGCCAGGATTCAAGCCTGGGTCCCTGGGGCTTCAAAGCAAGTGCTGAGCCATCCTGGCTTCCCCTCCATCAGCTTCTATAAAGGTGTTCAATATCTTAAATTTACCAAGATCTTCTTATCAGTGGCAGCTCAGTTGCTATTTCCAGGAGGTGGGAGTAAGGCATTGACTATATGGGCTATGTTAAGTGATAGAAAAATCAGACAATAAAAAAAAGGAGACCCAGTAATACTGGACATTAAGAACAAAAGACCAACTAGCCATCAGGGCAACGCTGGTATCAAAAATCAGGCAGGCAAAAGGGGTTTCATGCTGCAATAAAGTATCAAGGCTGAAATAAAAATAGCAGGTGAAGAACAGGGAGTGTAAGGACACTGAAAAAATGTTATAAAGATTAGGAAAGCAGGGAAAAAATAATTGCCTACACATGAGACAGGCAACTGGAAACACCTGGTCAAGATGAACTCTGCTTTGACAGAACAGCACTAGTTATAGATAAGAAAGAAAAGGAAATGATTAAATATAGGTCCCTAGGTTAATTTTGACCATGACTTAAACCTCTTACTGAATGAGCACCAGCTACTCTCTGCAGTCTTGCAACTAAGAACTACATTTTTCCACAGAATGGAAGTGTATTACTATTGATTTTGCTGCACTATGACAATACGTGAATGAATAATGAAACAAAAGTTAGGATTTTTGAAAGCTAACCAGAATAAATCTTTACTCTCCCAGGATGAATGGCTAAGTGCCTTTTTTCAAGACTTAGATATTGGTTTCTAAATGAAGGAATGATATCAAGAGCTTAGAATGTTAACATAAACTAAGACTTTGAGGAGACTTCTGGAAATATTTAAAAAGATTAGTGAAATGGTGAGGCAGAAATTAAGTGAGCAAGCTTTCAGATCTGTCATGTGGCATTGCATCTGCCAGGTTATTTATTATTCAGTGTCTACCCCATGATGAATCAAAATCACCTTTAGCAGAATCCTTACTGAATAACATTGAAAAAGTCAGGTACTGGTCGCCCATGTGATTTTTATTCTCTTGGCAATAAAGATATTTCAAGTATTTCTTTATAATTATAATTGCATAATTACTACTTGATATATTTTTGTGGTAATTCTATACGAATAATAATTTTTGTTAGTATTTAACATTCTTCATGTCCATAACAAGTTATTTTCCCTTTCGTGCTCATTTCAGAATTTAAAACTAAGAAGAGATATAGAGCTCTCTTACAAGATATCTTTTCCCTAAAATACTCCCTGGGGTGGAGAGGACAAATGTACACTCCCCGTAAACAGTCAACATTTAGATTGAATGAGGGAAGTGCTTCATACAAGCCTGGATTTTAGGGGTACCATGAGTGTTGTGAGGTTGTACCCCCGCACACCTCCAGCAGGTGCTGTGCACACGGAGATCTCTGTGTCTCCTGCAGTAGGTCATGTACTTCCGTAAAAGTGCATCCCTGAGCTCTAGGTTCCCCTTCTTCTCTATACCACCCCTTAGATGGCAAACACCATATGTGAAGAGAGTTGGTACAAATCCTAAATCTGGAGCCAACACAGAAGGGTTAAAACAAAAAATGGCATGAAGCATCAGGTGAAAAGGCAGATGGACCTGGGACTGAGTCTTGGCTCTGCTACTTGATAGCTCTGTAAACTTAGTCATATGAGGGCTGTCCAGAAAGTATCTAGCCATGTAAAATGAAAGGTCGGGGCACTTATGGATAACCCTCATACCATTTTAAATCTTTGGACCATCTCCTTATCTATAGAATACAGACAATAATAATCTATTCTTAATAGGATTGTTGGAAGATAACAGGGTAAAATACAGGTTATGTAGCCATTTTTACAGTTCTTTCCTCAGAGTAAAGATGGATAAAATATTAGTTCATTATCATCATCACCATCATCATCATTATCTTCCTCATCATCATCATCTTAGAAAGTTGATGTGAGCAATTTCTGGAGGTTTTTATCTCCAATGCATTACATTCATTTATTCATTCATTCCATGAATTTGTAGTAAGATCGCACTAGAGGCAAGCCACTTGCAATACAGGGCATGAAGATGAATCAGACAGAAATGTACCTGTATGGATGGAAGCTCTAACAGGAGCAATCAGCCATCATAACTCTATATAGAGCTGAAAGTCCTCATTGTAATTGACTGGCCACAGAACGGGGAAGAAATAAATCACTTTTGACTGTGATTAACAATACAGGGAGTTAATTTAAACTGGGTTTTGAAAGATGAAATAAGTTTTAATATGGAAGACTGGAAAAAGAAATAGGCATTCTAAATACAGAAAAGACATACAATATAAAAGCAGAGATCACTCAATTCTTCAGACTGTAAAGATTTTATTTTTATTTTACTGTTTGAGAGAAAGAGAGGGGGGAGAGGAGAGGACCCAGAGCAGTCTCCATAGTTGTACATCATTAGTTGTGACATAGTTTCATTCCCCACACCTGGATGTGGGGCCACATGGGGCGGGAACTGAACTGGAGGCCTCCTGCACGGGAGGCGAGAACCTTCACCACTGAGCCATCTACGCAGTTACCACTTGTATCACAGTTCAGCATATGGGTTTTGCACAGGCCAGGGCCAGGATTTGATTTCCAGACCTCACAGTTGCAAAACAAGTGCTCAAACCACTGAGCTATCCCAGCATCCCCAATTCTTTAGTCTTTAGAAGAATAATATTCTATCATACATTCAGACCCTAAAATGTCTAACCCAAAGGCTTTAAAATATGTCCTGTTCCCATGTATACCATCGTCAGCAAGCACTTTATGGCGCCCATAATTTTCATGGGACTAGGGTTTGGTAGGCTTCAGTGAATAGTGGTTGTGGGGTTTAGTGAGGCACATGGCTCCACAGATCATAGGTATGTCCCAGTTCTGGCATGATAGCAGTGCAACCTTAGCAATCACATATCATCTCTGAAACTTAGTGTCTTCATCTATAAAATAAAGATAATGACATTATCTATCTAAGTATACAAGAATAAGAAATTTAGAGAGTTTTAGCACAGTGCTGGCTTGCACTAAGCTAATTGCTCAATAAAGGTAGCCATTGTAATCATTTTATTTTTTCAAAATTTGAGCTATAAAATCCACATCTAAATATATAAAATTCCGAAATATCAAATGCTGATAGTCTTAAAGATTTTATTATAGGAATTTTCAATTCCTTAAACAAACAAACAAACAAACAAACTAAAAAAATCTTTGTATGCTTTGAGTCTCCCTGTAGACAGCAAAAAAAGATGCTAAGTGTCCAATGTTATCACATCACATGGCCTTTGTTGAATGAAATGGTGAATGCATTATGTTTCCAGAACTGCATTTACTCCCCTCCCTGTGTGACCTGCTTGAAAACTGGGATAGTCTGTGAGTGAAGACAATTTGGTCTTATCCTCACCTTGGTCATTGCCTCACTGCCAATCTTTTGTACAGACTCAAATACAGGCATGTTAATAGGCAACAGAAGATAAAATGTGAGTGTCAAAAATCATTTTCACTCTAATAAATACAATGCCTAGCAATACTCAATTTTGAGTATAAGCAGAGAAAAATATCTGAAAGAAAAATGGATTTTTTATTTTCATTCCCTTTTTTGACTAAGTTGAATTTCTGGCTTCAGGGGGAGGAGAGCTTCTGATAGAACATGTGCAGCTGGTTTCTGTGAAAGGTAACTTGGAACAAAAGGGATTGACATCCTCAACCGGCATTCAAGGGGACAGATAGGAAACCAGGATCCCCTAAAGCTGACGTACGATAGAGTGCAACAGGGTAAAGCAGAGCATGACAAGGGGTGAAGAGCTGGATGAAATTGCAATAAAATGAAGCAGAATGTCACAGAGAAGTTAATTTCCCTTCAAATCTGATGTTCCAGGTTTGATACCCCCAAAGCATTTTTACTGTACTCCACATCACCCCAAGTAGCAATATCTACTCTTCATTTGGCAGCTCCTAAAATTCCTACCTTAAATAACTATAAAGTGAGAAATTCTTCCTTAGCTGAAGAAAAGTTTCCTCTTTTGATAATATTTTGAATTACAGCCCTTGAAACCAAAAAGCAAAAAAAAAAAAAGAACAAAAATAAAATAAGAAAGTTAAATCTATTTTTAATTGAGTCTAACAAAAAGGAAAATTTAGAAACCAAAAATAACTGAATTCTGTATCCATGTTAACCAAATGCTATTTTATTCCCATTGTTATGATAAAAGTATTTGTGTTCCTTTATAATAGTCGTACTTCCAAAACCAGAGAATTGGAAGTCAGGAATCCTGGAGCTGAGTCTTTAGTCACTGTGTACTACTGGGTATAAATCACGTAATCTCACTGGGTCAGCTTTCTGTCAACACAAAGTAGCTGAACTGGGCAACTGCTACATGTCCTAGAAATCTAACATCTAATGATGATCTTTTCTGTGTGGATTTATTTCATCTGCCCCTACCCTCTATTTTTTGTATTAGAACTAATAGCACATGACAGTTAAAAGGACAGGAGTAAGAAACTGTTTTTACCAATGGTTCTCAAAGTAGGGGTCATAGATGACAGGCTTAAGAGAGGGTTTCTTCATATGACCTCCCTTATAGGTGGAATATAAAACTGAAAGGAACGAAGAAACAAAGACTAATAGACACAGTCAATTGTTTAGTGGTTACTAGAGGGTAAATGGGGAGGTGGGTGGGATAGGTGGGTGGTGGGGAGGTAGGGAGGGGGAATCAAATATATGGTGATGGAAAGTGAGCTGATTCTGGGTGGTGAGCACATAATGCGATGTATAGACAATGTAATGTAGAATTATATACCTGGAAACAATGGAATTGATAGCAATTAATGTCATCCCAATAAACTTAACAACAACAAAAATACTCAGAAAAAAAAGAGAGGGGTTCTTTAAATATATTTTAATTCTAATATTATAATTACATAAATATATATTTATTAAAATATAATTAACATATAACATTATATTAGTTTCAGGTATACAGCAAAATGTTTTGATACATTTATATATTATGAAATGATCAACAATATAAGTCTAGTTAGCATCACCACACAGTAACAATTTTTTTTTGAAAAATAAAAAAAATATATTT
>PVKE010040792.1:0-14444 GCA_004027555.1 Craseonycteris thonglongyai | reverse complement strand
ATCTATTTCTTGAAAGAATGACTGTGGGATTTTGATGGGAATGGCATTGAATCTGTATATTGCTTTGGGGAGTATGGCCATTTTAACTATTCAGCACTATTTTTAATTTTACTTATTCTAATAGTTACATAGTGGTATTTATATAACTATTTTTAACTTGCATTTCTCTAATGGCTAATGATGTTGAGTATCTTTTCATGTGCTTGTCATCCACTTTGATGCAATGTATGTTTGTGTCTTTTGGCAATTTTCAAACTTGATTATTTTATTTACTGTTGAGCTTTATAGTTCTTTAAATATTCTAGATAGAGTTATTCTTAAGCTATGTAGTTTGCAAATATGTTTTCCCAGGTTATAGTTTGTCGTTTCATCTACTACTTATCAGGGTCTTTCAGAGCAAATTACTGTTAATTTTGATGAAGTTCAATACATAGTATTTTTGCCTTATATGAATCATGCTTGTGGTGTCATGTCTAACAGCTCTTCATTAAGCTGCAACTTAGGGTGACCAGACGTCCCGATTTTTAACCATTTGTCCCGTGGCGTTTTAAAAAAGTCCCAATTTTTGGAAAGAATGCACGACAATCTAGGGAACGGTGGGAGATAGACCAAATTTTTAATCAAGAACCCCACCCCCCACACCCCGGTCAATGGTGTCCCGCTTTACCAATGTTAAAATCTGGTCACCTTACTGTAACTCGGGTTTTGTTTTTCTTTAAAATTTCATATTTTTTATGTTCACATTTAAACACATGATCCACTTCTAGTTAATTTTTATATAAGGTGTGAGACTTACCGGGTAAGTTGAGGTTCATACCTTGGCCTATCTAATGGCTCCAGCACTATTTGTTAAAAAATCTATCCTTCCTTCACTGAATCACTTCTGTACCTTTCTCAAAAATCAGTTGGCTGTCAATGAGGGATAATGATCTGTAATATTTTGTAGTACTGTCTTTATTAGATTTTAGGATTTGGATAATTCTAACCTCATAAAAGTCATTGGGGAGTGTTCCTTCTTTTTTCTGGATAGATAATATAAAATTGGTATTAATTCTTAAAACACTTAGAATTCTCTAGTAAAACAATCTGACCCTGCAAATTACTTTTTTGGGGAGCTCTTAAATTATGAGTTCATTTTCAAATAATCTATTTCACATTTTAAGCTGACTACAAATATAGGAATGTTATTTTAGTGGACTGACCTTTTTATCATTATGTAATGTATTCCTCTGCTTCTGGTAATTTTCTTTGCCCTGAAGTCTACCTTACCTGATATTAATATTACTACTGCAGCTTTCCTTCCGTTAGTATTTGCATGGTATAGTTTTCCATCTCTTACTTTCAATTTGCCTGTATATTATTACATATGAAGAGAACTTCTGGTAGAGAGGATATATTTAGGTCATTTTATTTTATTTTTAACTGTTAAATTTATTGGAGTGACATTGGTTGGCAAAAATTACATAGGTTCCAAGTGTACAATTCTACATTACATCGCTTATGTATTGCATTCTGTGTTCACCACCCAACTAATTTTAAAAAATCTACTCTAACAATATCTTTCTTTTAATTACTGCTACATTTAATTTACATTTAATGTAATTACTGTTCGAAATATGTCGCCCATTTTTTTTTAGATTTTATTGTTTTTGACAGAGAGAGACAGAGAGAAGGGGGAGGGCCAGAGCAGTCCACAGTTGTACATCCTCAGTTTTTGACATGATTTCATTCCACACAGGTGGGTGGGGGTCTCCCACATGGAAGGCATGCACCTCGAGCCAGGGGCTAAACCAGCGGGTGAGAACTGAACTGGGAGGTTCCCAGATAGGAGGCACTCCCCAGTTCAGCATATGGGTCCACATGGGCTGAGGTCAGGATTCAATCCTTGGTCTCCAGGGCTGCAAAGTGAGCGTTTAACTCGCTGAGTCATCCACCTCTCCCATATTTGTCTGATCTCTTTTTTCTCTTTATATTTCTGTGGATTACTTGAACATGTAGTAGAATTTCATTTTGATTTATCTATAGTGTTTTTTAGTGTTATCAATTAGTTATTAACTTTTTCATTGGCCGCTCTAGGCATTACAGTATATATACACAATCACAGTCTACTGGTGTTGGCATCTTACCAGTTCAATTAAAGTGTAAAGCCTTAATCTGCTTTTTGTCTCTTTATCCTCCTATTTATAATTATCTTAAATATTTCTTCTACATACATAGAGAACTACATTAGACAAATGCGATACTTTCTGCTTCAATTGTCAAAAATAATATTAAAATTTCAATAGAAGGGAACTGTATTGTTACTTACTCGTATTTTTACTCTGTTCTTTCTTCTTTCCTGGTATGTCAAGATTATGTCTTGGGAAGAAAAAGATTCTGTCTTTTATGGTTTCCTTTCTATTCAGAGAATTTTCTTTAGCAATTCTTTTAAGGAAGGTATGCTGATGAAAAGTTCTCTTAAGTTTTCCTTAATTAGAGAATGCCATGATTTTCATTTGAAAAGGATTTTTCATTGTACAGCAAATTCTGGGTTGACAGTTACTTTTTTTTCATTCCTTGAAAAATGTTGTGCTGCTTCCTCCTGTCCTCCATGGTTTCTGATAATAAATCTGCTGTAATTTGCATTGTTCTTCCCCTTTAGGTAAGTGTCTTGCTATACTTGAGGTTTTTTTGTCATTAGTTTTTTGAAGTCTGACTATTGTGTGTCTTGGTATGGATACCTTTGGAGTTATTTTTTGTGGTTCACTCAGCTTCTTGTAGGTTTATGTCTTTTTGTTTGTAGTTTCATGATTTGCCAAATTTTCAGCCATCATTTCTTCCTGCCTCCTATTTCTCCTTTACTTCAGCAATTCTAATGACACAAATGTTAGAACTTTACTGTTATAGTCCCATAGGTCCCTGAGGCTCTGTCCCTTTTTCCCACTATTATTCATACTTGGTAATTCCTATTCTATTTTCAAGTTCTCTGATTCTTTCTTTTGTATCCTTCACTCTGTCGTTGAGCCCATCCACTGAAATTTTTATTTAGTTATTCTAATTTTTGGTTAGTTCTACTTAATATTTTCTAAGCCTGCTAAGACTTTCTACTATATTTCTTTGCTGACATTGTCTAATTTAAAATTTTTCATTTGTTTCAAGTGTGTTTGTAGTTGCTCAGTGAAACATATTTATGTTGGTTTCTTTTAATCTGTGTCAGATTAATTTTAATATCTGTTATGTCAGTGTTGGTACCTGTTTATTATCTGTTTACTGTTTCAATAGAAATTCAGGCCTTTTGGGTATTATTTTACCATACTCTGGATCTTATTTAAGTCTTTTTTTCTAGTAGGTCTCTTCTGTCACTGTTCTGGTGGATTCTGAGGTGTTGCCTCATTTCTGCCAGAAGGGAGGTAGAAATCTAGATTTTCCACTTGATCTTTACCAACAAGAGATTGAGGGAGCATGGATCCTCATTACTATTGGGTGAAAATGACAGTTCTGGCACCACACTAGGCTCCACTGATAACAACATAACTAGTAGGGAGGGTACTTTATTAATGCTATCTACAGGACCTCCACAGGCATTGCTATGGGAAGAAAGGCTTCTTATTTAAGTGTTGAAGGTTCAAACTCTCTACCAGGCCTTTTGTGACACCACTCTAGGAGGGAGTAGAGATGAAAACCTAGACTCCACAAGGTTGCCAATGATACTGTCTTGGGTGGCAGGAGAGGCTTGCCAACAATGTCCAGTGATGAAAGTCCCTTAATTGGACCTTTTCTGACACCAAAGAGTTAGAGGGCTGGAATTCTAAGCTTCTTACTCAGCCTTTGTGGTAGGGGTGAGGTTACATTGTTTATGTTATGTTTGGTTGTAGCACAGTGACTGTGTAAAAATTTTCTGACTTGTTAGCCTGCCCTTTTCTTGGTCTATTGGCTGAAGACAGTGACTTTTCCTGTCTGTGCTTGCTGGTATTTACAGACTGCTCGTTTCTCTAGCACCTAGTCTGGGATATATGCTGCAAAGAAAAACCCATAATATTCATTCCTATGTTGTTTCTTAGGACCCAAAGAATCTAGCTGGTCTGCCTTCTCTTCACCATTCAGAATCTTTTGATGCTTATTTTATATTTATTGTCTAGGGTTTTAGCTATACTTTGTAGGAGGCATGGGGAAAGTGCTTTTACTCTATCTTTCCAGAAACAGCATTATAGTTGGCCCCATTATCTGTGGTTTCATGTTTCACTTTCCAAGGTTTCAGTTATCTGCAATCAACTGATGTCCCAATATATTAAATAAAAAATTCCAGAAATTAATAATTCTTAAGTTTTCACTGCATATGATTCTGAGCAATGTGATGAAATCTTGCACTGTCAGCTCGGTCCTGCCTGGGATATGAATCATCCCTTCGTTCAGTGTATCCACACTGTATACACTTCCTGCCCACTAGTCACTCAGTAGCTGTCTTGGTTATCAGACCAACCAACAGTATTATGGTGCTTATGTTCAAGTAACCCTTATTTTACTTAGTAATGGCCTCAAAAGGCACAAGAGCACTAATGCTGGCAATTTAGATATGCCAAAAAGAAGCTATAAAGTGATTCCTTTAAGGGAAAAGGTATGTATATACGGAAAATGCATACTATCCATGAGGTTCGATACTATCTGCAATTTTAGGTATCCATGGGGGTCTTGGAACATGTTCCCAGCAAATAAGGGAGGACTACTGTATTTTAATGTTATAATTAAGATCTCCTTCTCTACTTTGAATATGGAAGGCTGAATAACTTGAATCTAGCACACTTGAGTTTTCTCTGTATTTTAGAAATAAAACTAAAAGTGAAGGATATGCAAAAAGGATTTCTTAAATACTTATAGTGCTAGGCTAAGTACACAATGACCAATGGCAAGCTGGTAAAATACTATCTAAATCTTCTCAGTTGACTATATGTATATCCAAAGCTACACATGAGGGGAGAGGGAAACCCACTACTGACTGATACTGTTCCTTAAGAGAAAATTAAGAGCACAAAACCATCAAAAAGATTAAATAAAAAAGGACAAAGGACAAAGAAAGTCATCAATGAGAGGAATACTAAAAAGAGTATATTTCTTTTCAGAGACTCTTAATACACATAGTAGAAAGACATTCACAAATTGACCAAAAGGAATAAAAATGAGTTATATATTTGCAAACAGACATGTGTATAATGAAATGTTTATGCTGTCTTTCCCTAATAAAAACTTGATAGGAGACCATGGAAAACATAATTTTAAAATCAATATATTTCCCATTTGATCACATGAAATTATGTTAATGTCAGTTAATTTTAAAATGTATTTTTTCCTCTCCCCTATTTGTTTCTTTGTCCTATAGCTGCAGATTCAGTTTCTGATCTCTTAATTCTTTTGCTCCTTTTTCACTTTTTAACTATTAAGAACCACAGAAATGAAATTTTTGTAGTAAGATTTTAACATGGTTCTAGGATAAAACTATACAAATAGCCGTAGATTCAGTTTCTGATCTCTTAACTCATTTGCTCCTTTTTCACTTTTTAACTATTAAGAACCACAGAAATGAAATTTTTGTAGTAAGATTTCAACATGGTTCTAGGATAAAACTATACAAAATAAACTAAAGTATATTCTAATTTGCATCACTTGAACCTGCCGCTCCCATGTAGGGCTTTCATCATTATTCTTATTGCAACCTATGAAGTTCAAATGTAATTTTCTCAAAAAACAAAACAATAAACAATATGAAAGAGGGGGAAAACTCTCAAAAAGAAACACTTTTGATTAGGAAACAGAAAGTACCTCTTCATCCAATTCTTTCATTATCTTGTCTAGTTTGATATTTGAAGTTCTGTAAAAACAAAAGCAATAAGATTAGAAATATGTTTATTTTTTATTGACCAGGGTACAACCCCAAGTTTCTTACTTTTTCATTTAACTAAGATTTCTTGACTTTTATTTTTGCGCTGTGCATCTCTTTAGGCCGTCTGGTAGAGCCTATATCCTTTTTCCAGAAGCATAAAGTAGTATTTTTAGAAGCATAAAATAAAATATATAGGATTAAAAGAAACCAAAATTATACTGAAATAGTCATAAACTTAAAAATGTATGATTCAGTAATATGTGTTATTCTTGGTTAATATATTAAATCACAAGATTTAGTGGCAATAGTTTCAAAGTAGTGGTGATCATAAATGATATTTAGGTATCACTAACAACTTTATATTAGAAAAAACATAGTTTCTATTGGTATTAAAAATTCACAGCTACTGTAAATAATTGTGGATTACTCTCTATATTCATAACTAAAGAAAATGCTGAATTTCACATATAAGTTAAGAGACAATATTGACTTTTTCTCATCCAAGTTTAAAGACCTTAAATTCCATCCATGGTCCCTTTGTGGGAGAGGCCCCATGAATTCCAGGTTAAGAATCCCTGAACTCACTTATGCAATACCTGCTAATAAATAAAAATTAGCCATTTAACTTTTAACATAAGATAAAGTAAATGAAGGGAAAGGTGGTAGTGGCATATATAAATCAGTACACATAACTACTTGCAACTTGAGTAAAAATTTGAGATAAACTAAAAGTGTATTAGCTCTATCACAATTCATTTTCACTGGCTCTAAACATAATTCTGAGCTTCAAATCTGTATATGCCAGAGGTGTCCAATCTTTTTACTTCCCTGGGCTTACAATGGAAGAAAAAGAAAAACTGTCTTGCATCACACATAACATACACTAACACTAGCCGATAAGCTAAAAAAAAAAAAGACAAACAAAAAAATACCTCATAATGTTTTAAGGATGTTTATGAATTTGAGTTGGGCCACACTCAAAGCCATCCTGGGCTGCATGAGGCCCACAGGGCACAGGTTGGACAAGCTTGGTATATGCAAAATTTTACATGGATGTCTCACCAAATACCTCATTCAGCATGCCCCAAACTAAACTTATTCCCTCCTGCTTCACACCTCTACCCCCATTACCAATCTGCTTCTCCTCTAAGGGTACTTAAAGAAAAGATAGCATCTGGAAATCATACTTGACTCATTTTTGTCTCTCATTCCTATTTGGCTGAATAAATGTCAAGTGCTAACAACTAACCAGAGTTCTTTTGTAAAAGCAGATTTGATCAGGTTGTTGTTTTTTTTTAACCTTTTAAAAGTTTGTCATTTTTAAATTCACTCTTAATTTAATAACTCTTGATGTTTTTCCAATCACACTTAGGATAAAAATTACAAATTTCTTAGCTTGTAAAAAACAAAGTCCTCCAAGATCTAGACCACAGGTGTCTGGCCTTTTGGCTCCTCTGGGCCAAAATGGAAGAAAAATTTTCTTGGGTCATACATTAAATACACTAACACTAATGATAGCTGATGAGCTAAAAAAAAAAAAGTCTCAAAATATCTCATAATATTTTAAGAATTTGTGTTAGACCTCATTTAAAACCACCCTGGGCCACAGGTTGGACACGCCTGATCTAGAGAATAGAGACTGTTGATCTTTCCAGCCTCGTTCTACGTTCCATTGCTTGCTCTACATTTTCATATGATTATTGGCCACTTTACCCATTCTTATTTCTTCCTCAAATTGATCCTACCACTACCACTACCACTATCAGTATGTCATTTGCCTTCTAATTTTGATTGTAATATTTTTTGGATATAGAAACATTTATGCAATATCTTCCTCTCCTCTCATTTCCATATTTTATACTTAAGAAATTCCTTCCAAGCCCTGATATCAGTGTGCTTATATTCAAGTATTTTTATAAAAAAATGTTTGTATTATACACTTAAATATTTAATCTAGCAATAACAGTATGAGTGAGAATTTTACTTGTTTCCTCTAATCCCCAAGTCAAAAACTGCCAGTTTTCCCAATTCCATTTGTTGCATACTTATCTCCATGTTACCTCTGTATTTCAATTATTCAATGTTACCCAGTAAAAATATAATTATAAAAAGTTATGATTTGTAATTAAGTAAAATATTCACCACTACGCCAGGTTATTTAAAATAATCTTTCTATAGTTTCATAAATATACAGACTCTTATTAGATTAAGACTCATAGGAAAAAATATTTGTGTTCATGCTACAAAGAATCACAGTGGAAATTAAAATGTTTACATCAAAAGTTTAATAAATTTTAATCTTCAACAATATTTACATTTTGGAAAGCATCTTATTGAATGTAAATTAAATTGTTCTTTCAGCTAACTAATTAGAATGGGAGAGAAAAGCAATAAATCAGGCACTAAGTGAATCAACACTATAGTTTTTCAATAAAGACTAGGGGGGCATAATGTACTTTAAATATTCTGAGGAAAATACATCTATAATTAATGCCAACATAAATATTACTTTCCAATTCTAGCCTAGACATTCTTCATTGACTGTATTATAAGTAGCAACCTTCATACCCTCACCTTACTTATGTCTACTTTCAAGTGTTTATAGAGTACAAGCTTTAAAAGAAGCTTTGCTATACAACCTTTAACGTAAAAAACATATAATTAAAGTATATTCTCACCGGCATTTCTGCTCCATTTCATCTTTTAATTGCATTTCATTATGCAGCTGTTCTTCCAGCTTATAAATTGTTTTTTGCAAACTTTCCTGCTTTAATTGAAAACAAAGCAAAATTCATTCTAATAAGAATATTCATAGAGAATTTAAAAATAGCAATTTTATATTACCATCTTACTCCTGTTTGGAAGAAATTATGTGGTTCAATCTTACCCCTTTCCTATCTAAAAGTTTCATTATTAATTTAACAAACATTGTTTCCAACACCTACACATATGTCAGGCACTGTGGTAGGCATTAGTAATACAAAAATTAGAAAGATTTGGTCCTTGTCTCATGAAGCTAATATTAACAGTTAAACAGTGGGGCATAAGGGAATGGGAGGGTATAAGAAACCTATAATAATCCAAGGAAATATACACAAATATTATAATATAATGTGGTAAGTGACAATAAAATTGTAATTATATATCTATATGTATGAAGAACAGAGGAGGTCACATCTAATTTCTTCAGGAAGATGTTTGAGATGAGACTACAAGATGGGAGATACTTATCAAGCAGAGAAGGCAGTATAAGGAAGGTATTTTAGCCTTCCAAAGTTGTGAGACAGAAGAAAATATGATGTATTTGGGAAATGGAAAGAAATTAAATATAGGCAGAGCATATAACAGGGAGAACAAGTCACATAAAATCAGAAAAGGTGAGTGGGACCAGGATCCTTCCATGCGAAAATAGGAGTTGGGGGCTTTGACCATATACACAGTTTAAAAAGGGAAATGTCATAGTATTGCCATTTTAGAAACATCACTTCAGTAATAACAGGGTGAATAGATTTAGAGGGTAGAGAAATTCTAGAGAAAGCAACCAGTTAACAGGCTATTGAGACAATTCAGACAAAAGAGTATATAGGCATGATATAAGGCAGAGGTTATAGGAATGAAGAGAAGGAAATAAATAATTATCAATTAGAAGGCAGAATTTATAACCTAACAACTGATCAGAAATAAGAAGAGAGTACAATTTGAAAAGACAAGTAACACAATACGAACTGCTGGGGAGAGGATGAAGAGAGAACTGTGAGTTCAGCTTTGGCCTAGGGTGAATTGCCTGAAAGATGTGCAGGAAGAAAAGTCCAGTCAAAGAGACAGAAGATTCAGGTCTGGAGCAGAGAAACAAGTTGGACATGCATAAGATTACCTGAAAAAATGAACAGATACAAGATCAGAACCACCTTGAGAAACATCTACTAATTCAAGGGGGAAGGAGAGAAGAAGGAAAAGGGATATGAAGAGGGGTAAGAGACCCTGCTTAGAGTACTGAAAATAAAATCCAAAGAGGCAGAAATTTAAAAAGAAAAAATGGGAACATGAAAAAGTTATAAAAGCTTGAAATTCCAAGAGGAAGGATTAGTCAGTATCAAATGCAGCAATAAACAAACAAACAAGATATGGAATAAAACTAATTGTATTTGGCCACTGAAAAATTGTTCATTAGCATCTCTGCTAGAAGGATTTTAAGGAAGAATTGAAAATTAAATCAGTAGACTTCTGTTTGTACTGTACTTAGTTCTAGGTTAACAGAAATAGTAGGCATGCCAATGTTTTCTTTTTCACCTGTGCTCTTACGGGAACAAAAGATAAAAGGTAGCAGCCACTGAAAGAAATTTATGGCAATCACCACTGAACAAGGTAAGCTCCCCAAAACATGATTCCAATGAATATTTTTTTGAATTCCTAATGTATCACTAACCCTACACTTAAGTAACGTAGGAAGAGCTGCGTTACAGAAAGACATTATTGTCATTATTATTAACCTTCCCTAGGTTAAAGGTGCTAAAATTGCAAACATTTCTAAACCTTTGTTAAGTATATATTATAACTTGGCAAATAGCTCTATTGGGAGGAGGATTTCAGAGAAAGATGGCCAAAACAGCTAACAAGTACTACCCTTTTTCTCAATTTCCCTTCATATCTTATGTTTCTCCTTACATTTAGGGGTAAATATATGAAAAAGAAAGAGAATTGTATCAGCTTCTAAAAAATGGCTGCTACCTATTCCCTTCCTCAGTTAAAATTAGGTGGGCTATAGTACACAAAGAGTTCAAACAATGCTCTAAGGGTGGCCAGACAGTTATTTCTGATATTTGTAAGAAAAGTCTACTCAACCCAAAAGAGCCTTCTCAAATCTAAGCAAGATTTTTTTCTTTAACTTCTGTTTCATAAACATGAGCTATATGAACAACAGAAAAATACTCATGCCTCTAATTTTTACTTCCAATAATTTTCAATGGACAAACCAGTACAGTCTTTTTTTCTATTTGTCCCATTTCCCCTTCTAGCCCTGAGGATCCACCCTCTGTCCTTCACCTTGAAATCTATAGGCTACATTACCTAGGTTCTGTTGCCCTATATTTTAGGTTGTTTTCAGCTTACAGGGAACACCAGCAGGAAATCAGAAGGTAAGAGAAATGAAATACTATTTAATCTCACTGCACTTTTCTTGCATTACTGTGGTTCTGCCAGTGTTCTATGTTCTATGCTTCTCTTTTATGATTCTAGGCTTTCTTAGAGCTGTGATAACAAGATTTGTTTCTCCTTGTCCCTTGCGACAGGCAATGGCTTCCCACTGTTCGCTCCCCTTGACCCTGCTCATACCACTGTTAACAGTCTATTCATTAAACCCTCTTCATAATGAATGAATAAATGAAATGTGGTATATACCTATAATAAAATATATTCAGCTTTAAAAAAATACAATTCTGATACATGCTACAACATGGATGAACCTTGAGGTCATTATGCTAAGTGAAATTAACTAATCACAGAAAGTCAAATATTATGTGATTCCATTTATATGAAGTACCTAAAATAGTCAAATTCGAGGCAGAAAGTAGAACAGTGGTTACTAGGGGCTGGAGAGAGAGTGGAATGGGCACAAAGTTTTAACCTGAGATGAATAAATAGTTCTAGAGATGGATAGTGGTGATGGCTACACAACAATGTGAAGCTGCTTAATGCCACTGAATTGTACACTTAAAAATGGTAAACTTTGTGTTATGTTTATTTTATCACACATACTGTCTTCATTTAAATCGTAAGAATGTGACATCCATTTTCCTGTCAAGACCCTTATTGATACATCACTTATCATAAATGCCTAATTTCAAGGATTAGAAAAACCACCATTGTCCAACTGTGTAGCAATTTATAGTTTACTAACTGCCTATACATATAATATCCCATTTGATATTTAGGTAAGAAATCAACCTGGTGAGGAGACAGTAGGTAACAAGTGCTATAAAATTTATGTTCACTAATTATATATTCAGAAGCAAAACATGATTACTTAATATCATACACACAAAATACATTATCCATAAGACAGCTCTTAAAAAAATAATAAGAAAATGCCTACCAAGCTTTTATCTGCATTGGAGCTAGTTCTGTTATCATTAGGATTTGATGAAGATACGTATCTGAAAAGAAAAAAGATTTTAAAAGTATAAACAAAACAAAAAACTCTTTAATATCCAATGACAATCAATAATAAATACTGCATGTTTGTTTTTTGTTCAGTATTGTAGTTGCTCTACTCTTTAAAAAATGAGTACAGTCAATGGGTAAAAATTAAAAGCATTTCCCTTAAGATTAGGAACAAGACAAGGATGCCCATTATCACCACTCTTACTCAACATAGTGCTAGAAGTCTTAGCCATAGCCATCAGACAAGAAAAACAAATAAAAGGCATCCAAATAGGAACAAAAGAAGCAAAACAATCATTATTTGCAGATGGCATAATACAATATATAGAGAAGCCTAAAGATTTGACCCCCAAATTACTGGAACTGATAAAGGAATTTAGTAAAGTAGCAGGATACAAAATCAGTATCTAGAAATCAGTCACATTCTTATATACCAATAACAAATTAGAAAAGAGAAATTAAAAAAACAATCCCATTTACAATTGCATTAAAAAATAAAATCTTGGAATAAATTTAACCAAGGAAGTAAAAGACCTGTACTCAGAAAACTGTAAGACACTGAAGAGAGAAATCAAGGAAGATCAAATAAATGGAAACACATACCATGCTCATGGATAGGAGAATGAATATAATTAAAATGGCCATACTACCCAAAGCAATCTCTAGACTCAATGCAATTCCTATCAAAATACCAATGACATTTTTCACAGAACTAGAACAAATAATATTAAAATTTATATGGAACCATAAAAGACCTAGAATAGCCACAGCAACTCTAAGAAGAACAAAGTTGGAAGTATCATGCTACAAGGCTATAGTAATCAAATTTATACTACAAGGCTACCGTTATCAAAACAGCATGATATTGGCATAAAAACAGACACACAGATCAATGGAACAGAATAGAGAGCCCAGAAATGAACCAGATATATATGGCCAATTAATCTATGACAAAGAAAGCAAGAATTTACATTAGAGTAAAGACAGTCTATTCAACAAATGGTGCTAGAATTCCACTCCTGGGTATTTACACAAAGAATTCCAAAACACGAACTCAATAAAATTTATGTTCATTGCAGCATTATGTTCATTGCAGCATTATTCATAACAGCCAAGATATGGAAACAACCTAAATATCTATCAATAAACAATTGCATAAAGATGTGGTATATTTACACAATGGAGTATTGCCTGGCCATAAAGAATAAAATTGTACCTTTTGCAACAACATGGATAAAACTAGAAGATACCATGTAAGCTAAGTAAGTCAGACTCAGAGAGACAATACTATATGATCTTACTTACATGTGGAATCTAAAGAACAGAATAAATGAACAATCAAAACAGAAAAAAGAAAAAATTCCTTGACAGAGACAATAGTTTGGTGGCTGTCAGAAGAGGAGGGAGAAGGGTTATGGGGGAGGGAGGGAGGAGTGTGATTCAAGTATATGGTGATGGGAAAAAAAAAACTGACTCTGGGTGGTGAGCTTATGATGTATTGTAGAACTGTACATCTGGAACCTATGTACTAACCAATGTCACCCCAATAACAAAATGAGTACAGGTAAGGTTACCCTTGCTGCCGCTGCCAATATCCCTGATACTTCCTCTCGCATGCAACTACTACTATTAATACTACTATCATCAGCACTACAGTCACTGCCCTGGTTAGCCAGTAAAGCTCTCTCAAATAAATAACAAACAGGTACAGTGTATTTTATCATTGTTATAAGACAGTTGTTAATGTACTAGATATTAATACTGAAAAACAGAAGATTATCAAGTGTTCTTTAACTATCATTAAACATATATAACACTGCTCTAAAACAGCAGAAAAATATGTCACCTCCTCTGTTTCCTTGGAAAATCATTCAGATCAACTAGAGCAGGGATTCCCAAACCCGTGCCCGCGGGCGCCAAGGGGCCCACAGCCCAATTTGTGAGCACCCGCCATTATTTGACTGCATCAGAAGTTTTTCATAAACACTAAGTAAAACTATAATTTATTTCTATACATTTGTTAGAATTTTAAAATATTGTTTGAGTATCTACACAGGTTTATTATATTCGTTGGTATGTTTGTGATATCGTATGTATGTTTCTCCCTAGCTTTCGCTTTTGTACATGTCGCGTCTTGTTTAGCCGCTGCACTCTTTAAACTCTCCTCCACCCAACCGGGAGACGCGAAGTTGCCATTTTGATTGCGGTTTCTGGACTGACGGGGTCGTGACTGTTAGCTAGGATCACAGTGTTTTGATATATTCGATTTTAAATGAACTAAAAGCAAGGTAGGTAATCTATTATTATGGTGGCAATTTGATATGATATTGTAGTTCTATAACTATTTTTATTTTTATTTTTTTAGTCCTAAAATGAGTGGACCAAATAAGAGAAAACGAACCTATAATTTTAACACAGACTGGGAGGAATC
>PVKE010040791.1:0-14445 GCA_004027555.1 Craseonycteris thonglongyai | reverse complement strand
TCATCTTTTCTTATCGCTGAGTAGTATTTCTTTGTGTAAATGAAATGCCATGACTTCTTTATCCAGTCATCTATCAGAGGACACTTTAGTTGTTTCCATGACTTGGCCACTGTGACCAGTGCTGCAATGAACATTGAGGTACATATGGGTATAGGTTTTCAAATTTTGGGGTAGACACCCAGAAGAGGGATTCCTGGGTCATATGGTAATTCCAGTCTTAATTTTTTGAGGAATGTAAATTGGTACAACCATTATGGAAGACAGTATGGAGGTTCCTCAAAAAATTTAAAAAATAAACATAAAGTCTTAATTGATGCATTCTTCTGTTACTGATTATTGTTAAGATTTAAATATTCATGACAATGAAGGCAGGTATCTTGAAATACTTTGTCATTACAGAATAATGTATTTGATTTTTCTTGTGACTTTTTACAAATAGAGCTATGACAAGTGCTTTCTTGGATCTTCTGAAACTGCTGATGCAAATCGGGTTTTCTGTGGCCAGCTTGGTGCTGTGTATGTATTCAGTGAAGCACTCAACCCTGCACAGATATTTGCCATTCATCAGTTAGGGCCTGGATATAAGGTAGGAAGAACTATCTTAATATAAATTCTATGGAATGTGATGTGATATATACAGTATGGTAATAGTCTTCCATGTGCTCTAAACTCCTCTCTCATTCTAAATCAGCTGTTTTTATCCCGTTTATTTTGTTTCAGAGGTACCTGTTCTCTTCTTACCTATTTCATTTTCATGAACTTTATTCTTTAGTATATTTTCTATGGTTGAAGCCATGATTTTTTGGATATAATTTTGAAATAATAAATTTTATAAAACCGTATTGGTTAATGTAGTTTTTGAAGTTTCACATTTTAAAATTATCTACTGAACAAATGAAATGACTTACTTTTCAAATTAAAGGTGCCTTTGAAAGAATAAAGATTGGGAAGGAAAATGGTATAAAATACTCCCTGTGCCTGACATTATTCAGTTTTAGCTCCTTTTACTGGTCTCTGCATCAGGTGCGGAAGTGGCGGAGGTGGTGAGTCTCCTGATTTAGCAGAAACCAGTGATCTCGTACAGTTTACTATAGTCTTTCTGCTTTTTCACTTTTAAAATGAAGACGTATATGGGCAGGACATTGTATCCATGTATTTGAATTACTTTTTCATGTGCAGTACACCTGGCTAGGGAAATATGTGAATTTTCTGAAAATCACATTGGGAATAGTGACGTCCCAAACTGTTTGGTGCTGAGAAAGAATTGTACAGTGTAAGGGCACATGTTTCTAATTCTGAAGAAGTACATGTTTTGTGTGGAAGAGTTGTATTTTTAAACCCAGTGTTTAAATAATCAGGGAGAAGATTGTGTTACAGTTTACTAAACATTAAAATACTTCTCTTTTGCCTTTCTATTTTTGCATTGATATTTCTGTTATTTTTATGGTTCATGTTAGGCATATAAATGACAGTTTGAATTTACCCAAATGAAAAGATGTTCATTTTCAGTTATTTTAATCATCACCATAATGTTGAATGATAATAATGTTGTCCATTTTATGTCAAGGAAGCAGTGTTTGGTGCCCTTTTCCATATCATTTCACTTGTTTTAGCATCCCTAGAAATGAAGCTGTCCTTGTATTGTTGCTCTTTCCTGGGTCCTGCTGCTGGGCCCAGGTCCTCGTCGTGCCGTGGGTTGGCTTTGCATCAGAGGGCTTCTGTAATTCTGTGCAGCCGGACTTCCTTGCCTACTCTGTGCTTTCTTCAAGCACTAAAAGGACATTACTCGTAGTTGAGGTATGTTGAGGGCTGAGTTGTGTTTCACCCAAACCCATATGTTGATGTCTTAATTCCCAGTAGCCCAGAATGTGACTATATTTGGAGATAAGGCCTTTAGAGCAGTAATTGAACTCAAGTGAGGTCATTAGCGTGTGTCCAGCATGAATGAGATCTTTAGAAGAAGAGCACATTAGGACACAGACAGGAGCCAAGGGAAGACCATGTGAAGTTGCAGGGAGTGCATCAAGCTGAGGAGAGAAGCGTCAGAAGAACCCAACCCTGCAAACACCGTGTCTTGTGCTTCTAGCCTTCTGATTGTGAGAAAGTACATTTCAGTTGATTATGCTAATTAGACTCAGGTGCTTTGCTGTGGCAGCCCTAGCAAACGGATACAGATACCATCTCTATTGTGAATGTACATAATTTATTACATACCATTCTCTGAACTCTTATTTAGCCATACTTCTGTAAGTGCATACGGTATATATTTAAAGTTCATCACATTGCGTAAATTGGTGTGGTTGGCTCTCTAAACCTCATTCTACAGTATAGTCCTCAGGAAGGCCTCATGGGAATACTCTTTCTTGAGCACTGCGTTTCCTCTTATTGGGGCTTTGCACTTGGAAGTCATTTATTTGCCTAGCTACAAAGCCCTTGAATAACCTTTATTTGAACATCTCAGATATGGTGCTGACTTCGCTCTGGCCTAAAGTATTTTTGTTGAAAATCTGATGATAATCTAATACTCTTTTTTAGTGTGTTTGTTCTTTTTACCTATGCATCCAAAGAATATTATTTTTTTTTGTCTAAATCCAGTGATTTTGCTAGATGTGTCTTGGTTATCCTGAGTTGATTTCCAGTTCATTTTGCATATTTTTATAATTGAAGCAGTTCTTATACTGTTTAGTATTTGTTCTATTTCCTTTCTTGGGTTTTCTTAAGAGACTTGACTGCACATGTTTGATTGACTTTGCTTATCTTTAATATTTGTTACTTTCTCTTGAATCTTTATCTCCTTTATTTCTCTCTCATTTTTAAATTTAAAAGTAAAGTGAAACTTAGAGAAAAGTTACAAGCACAGTAGTAAGCAATATTTTTTTTTCAGGAACCAATTGAGAAGAAATGATGACATGATGATCCATCATCCATGAATGTTACGATCCTACAAATAAATATTCTTTTATATAATTATTAACACCAGTGTGTTACTGACATTTCATTCTCAGATCCCATTAACATTTTTTAGATTGTTCATAGTGTCCTTTAGAGGAAAAAGATCCAGTTTACTGCATTTCCATTACAATGTATCTGGTCTGCTCAGTGGAACATTTTCTCAGTCTTCCCTTTATTTTCCATGTGGATGTGCTCTCACCTGGAGCAGGCTTTGGTGTCCTTTGCTGGCCACCTCCCAGCCCGTCATGGATGGCCTCTTATTTCCCTGTTCCAATTCCTCACGTTGGACCTGGCTCCCACGCTGAGCCCCTCCCTCTGGAGCTCTGGTCTTCTTCACCTGCTGCTGGTAGAACCCTCTTATTTAGAGGGCATGCCCCCTCCCCAGAACTGTGTGACACCCCAGCTGAGGAGTCTCCCGAGGCGTCTCACTCAGTTCAGGGCCCTTACACCCTAACCCACTGCAGCCCTCCCCTCACCCCTGTGGCGGTAGGCACCATGCTTGCTTAGCCCTCCCCGGTTGTTTTCACGGACTGAAAAAAGTAAGACCAAGGTGTTACCCGCAGTAGGAGCCGAGATGTTACACAGTTGTTTGAAACCCTGGAGAGCTGCCCCAGTGAGAGAAGGCTTAGGCCCACATCACAGGTGTTCAGGAATTATTGTACAAATGAGTGACAGTAGTGCTATAGAAACTTCAGGGTGTTTCTCTACCAGTTTACAGTCATTCACACACTTATAAGCAAGTATTTACATAAAGTATCTTTTATCATTAGATAATATCAATTGCTTTGCAGTTTAATTTTAAGAAGTTCTTATCTACCAAAACAACTGTTCTCCTGTACAACTACATTTAGGTTAGAAATGTTTCTTACATCAGAAAAATGGATTACATGACATTGCTTGATATTGGCAAATAATTGCTTAATTTGACGTAAGTAGTTCTTAGTATCATTATGTTAAATAATGCTCTTAGAATTGGTTTGTACCAGTGATGTGTTTTTCTTGTTTAATATTTGAAACATTGCAGTCATTGCAGTGCTGGTAATTGGTCCTTCTGTTAATTTGATATATGCTATTACTATAACTTTGTAAGATTAGATTGGTTAAATCGTTTTCACCTCTGTTGAAGTATTGACTTCATGCATTAAAATTTTCTGTGCTATTCCATTTGCCATTTATTGGCATGCTTGTGACTATAATCTTTTCTTCCCTCTACATTCTTGCTAGTCAGGTGTGGCAATGATGATTGCCGACCCTACAATTGAATAAAATTCAATATATCAAATATTTATTATATTCAAGGGATTGTTCTAAGCTTTAGGGATTAAAAATGATTAAGCTTATACTCGCTTTATGAGAATAATTATATTCCTAAATGTTTATAATTAAAAGTTAACATGTGTATCTGAAAGGAAATATAATGCAAGTACTATTAAATTTTTGTGGAAGTATGATTAATTCCAGCTACAAAGGATTTAGGAACATTTCATAGTGAAGGCCAGTTTCTTAGAGTTCTTAAAAAATAAACACATTTCAGAGGGAGTGCAGGTCTCGGTAGAACATGAGGCAGAGGTCAGGGCGGCAGGGATAGAAGTAGGGGGTGCAGGGCGTTTGTGTGGATGACCCACGATCAGGCATGGCTTCATGGTGGAATATAGAGTAGGCAAAGTGATTTATTGTGGGATTCGAGGACAGTTGGGATAGGCTGAAACTAAGTGATAGAGGCTTTGACTATCAAAATAATAATTTGGATTTTCCATTTATGTGAAATTATCAAAAAATTTGTAGCAGGAGAATGGATTGATTTTATGTATTTTTCTAGAGAACTCTGGAAGCAGATATTACAGTCCAATTGTATTTTTTAGTGAATCGAGATGGATTATTTAATCATTTTGAAGGGAACAGTGTTATACAATGTACAGATGGCAACATTCTCTTAATTATACATCAGGCAATATGATTCATCGGATGTTGAAATGTCATTACCATGTTAATATCAGTAACACTTGTCACTTAGTGATTCTGGGGAGAGTAATAGAGACTGTCATGTATATGTTATTACATAAATTCAACTGAGAAATGGCTGTATTTTTTACATTGGTGACGTTTTCAGACATTAGTTTTAGGAAATAACATGCCTATGCTCTTGTAGCAATTAGATAAATCGTTTTGGGTTTTTTTTGGGTGATTGGGATTCTACTCAATGAGGCTTTTGTTGCTTCATTAGCAACTATGTCACAGGTATCTGTATTCTATCACGAGTGCATATGCCATTACCATAAAATTTATGGTGATGTTTTCTGAGTAACATTTATGAAAAAAAATTAACAGAAAAATCTTTGTATAATATTTACTAAAAAAGGAAGTATTAATAATAGCACCTACCAATTTGAGCTTTTAATGAACCAGGTATTGTTCATAGTGCTTATGTTATGTTATGTTATGTTATGTTATGTTATGTTATACAGATAAGAGGTAAATAATTTACAGATTGGTACCTATCTAGGAGGTGGTAGCTTGAAATTAATACTCAAATTTAACTGGTTTCACAGCTAAGGCTTGTAACTATTGTATTGCACAGATCTGACAATGCAGTAATTTTTTAAAGCTTTTTTTCCTAGTTTTATTAAATAATTTATAGGTAATGTATTAGTTTAAGGTATAGAATACATCCATCACCTCACATAGTTATAATTGTGTGTGTGTGTATTGAGAACTGTTAAAATCTGCTCTCTTGGCAACTTGCAAATCTACATACAATACTAACTATTATCAAGATGGAGTGCATTATATCCCCAGACCTTACTCACCTGATGACTGGAAGTTTGTTCTCTTTGACCCCCTTCACCTATTTTGCCCTCTCCCCCCATGCAGCAAACACCAATTTGTTCTCTGTTTCTGTAGTTCAGTGTTTGTCTGTTGGTTTGGGTTAGATTCCACATATAAGTGAGATGAGATCATACAACATTTGTATTTCTCTGCCTGACATAATGTGCTTAGCATAATGCCTTTAAGGTCCATTCATGGGGTTGAAAGTGGTGAGATTTTAGTTCTTTTTTATGGCTGAATAATATTTCAGTGTGTGTGTGTGTGTGTGTGTGTGTGTGTGTGTGTGTGTGTGTGTACGTGTACATGTGTATGCCACAGTATTTATTCATCAATGAATATTTAGGTGGTTTTTATATTTTGGCTATTAAAAACAATGCTACAATGAACATAGAGGTACATATATCTTTTCTCATTACTGTTTCCATTTTCTTCAGGAAAATACTCAGAAGTGGAATCACTGGGTCATGTGGTAGTTCTATTTTTAATTTCCTGAGGCATCTCCATACTGTTGTCCATAGTAGCTGCACCAATTTACCTTATCATCAACAGGGCACAAAGGTTCCCTCTCCTCCATGTCCTCCCCAACACTTGTCGCTTGTTGTTTTGATGATAACCATTCTAACAGGTGTGAGTTGATATTTCATTGTGGTTTCGATTTGTATTTCCCTGGTGACTAGTAATATTGAGCACCTTTTCATGTACCTATTGGCTATTTGTAATTTTTTTCTTCGAAAACAGGTCTCTTAAGATCCTTTGTCCATTTTTTTAGATACATTGTTTGGTGTTTTTGGCTATTGAGTTGTATGCATTGTTTATATTGGCTATTAACCCCTTAATAAATACAAGATTTGCAGATATTTTCTTCTGTTGAGTAGGTCGTCTTTTCATTGTGTTGATGATTTCTTTTGCTGTGCAGAAGCTTTTAGTTTGATGGAGTCTACTGTGTGTATTTTTTCTGTTGTTGTTGCCTTTGCTTTTGGTTTCAAATCCAAAAAAGAAAACAATCCTTAATCTATGGTAGGTCTCCTAGCTAGAGCAGTGGGGTCATTTTGAGCCAAGACGCGCACCCGCTAGTTTGAGGAGGTTTCCACCAGGTCCCTCCATGTTCAGTCGTGCCCATTTGCCTCCTGTACGAGCTGGAGTGTGGGATCTTTGGTTTAATGTTATTGTAACATTAGAGTAAGGAAATGGAGCCACATGAGTTAAATTATTTGGCCTTAAATAACTGTCAAGAGATCATTAATGGCAGAGCCTAGATTATAGCCCTGGTCACTCCCCTGTCAGTCCCACAATAACGACTATCAGCTGGAAGGCCTCTCACTTTGTCCTGGTTCCGTTCCTTCTGGCTCTTCATGTCTCACATTTGACTTACGTAGTTGTAAGTTGAAAACAGTGCCAATGTCATGTGATTCTTGAAATGGTTACATGCAATTTGTTATTGTCAGGTTCATACCTGCAGAGAAATTAAACATTTCTAACAATACTTTTATTATTACAGCTGGTTCATCATTTCTTCTCTTTTATTTAAAGTGGTAACATGCTTTAATAAACTCATAGTTTGGGTTTAACGTGGCTACTGTGATACTTTTGTGGAGTCTCATTGGTATTCAGTATGTTGATATACTTTCTATGGTAAAGACATAGATATTTTTGCATATAAACATTTTGCATAGTGTCAGTGATAGTCATTTTTCTATATTAGTAATTCATGTGCCAGGCACAGTGTATGTGTATACACATACTTTTGAAAGTATTAACAAGAAACATTTATGTTATGGAGTATTGAAGTAAAGTTTGATTTACATTTAATATCATCTGACCATATATTTTTTCTAATAAAATCTTTTGTAAATAATCAGAAACAATAAAATGACAATATGAAGATCTTAGTGTTTTTATTAGCATAATAAAATTTAACTGAAGTAAGCATAACAAAATAATATAATCCCACTGATTAATATCTGACATATGGAAGGGTCACAAGTTTTTTTTATCTTAAGTGTATCTTTGCTCTAAAACTTTTGTTACATTTAAAATGAGTGTTTAATTTAGTTTTATTTTTTCAGAGCACCTTCAAGTTTAAATCTGAGAGTGATATTCATTTGGCAGAACATCACAAACAGGTTCTCTATGATGGAAAACTTGCAAGTAGCATTGCATTTACATATAATGCCAAGGCCACTGATGCTCAGCTATGCCTGGAATCCTCACCAAAGGAAAATGCATCGATTTTTGTGCATTCCCCACATGCTCTAATGCTTCAGGTGGGTGAATAGCAATTTGTTTTTCATGTTTTCATCAGCATAAACAGTGTCGTTATCATTTTACCTACTAAACACTGCTCATCTATAAATCCGTACTTGCTGGGTTTGTTTGTTTGTTTTGGTTTTCTAGTTCTTTGAATGATGTTTTTTGCTTTCTACTTATTTTTGGGCTGTAGGATGTCTACCATCCCTGTTATCTTATATCTCCTGTAGCCTCTGAAATAAAATCAGTTGATTAGCTTAACAGGTAGTTGATATAAAAACATACTTTGGCTTAAGAACATAAAATTACCTGAGTATCTTTAAATCCATTGGTAGTATTTCTCTTCTAAAATGTCTTTTGATTTATAGCTTCATATGGTCAGTACTGAAGTCTCAACTTAAGATTTCAAATTTCAAATTTTTATTTTATGTGTATCAAAAAGTGTATAATTGATGGTTTTAAAAATGCCTAATGTTATTCAATTCTTTCACAAACTTATCTGGAACATGGAAATAGTGATAGCATTATGCTACAGAAATGTAATAAACGCTTTCATTTTTAAATCTAGGATGTGAAAGCTATAGTGACGCATTCAATTCACAGTGCGATTCATTCCATTGGAGGCATTCAAGTGCTTTTCCCACTTTTCGCCCAACTGGACAATCGGCAGCTCAGTGACAGTCAAGTGGAAACCACTGTCTGGTGAGTTTCCTTTGACTATGCATTTTCTTCTAATTTTTATGCTTGATCTATTTCTGATACACTTGGTGTTGTATAAATGTATTATAATATTTGATTTTTATTCTTAAAGTGCTAATACAAGTTTCTTTGGGACCAAGGTAGTTATACCTTTACACAATATAAACAAAGCTGGCAGTAAGATTCTTATCACCATACAGGATGATATCTTTACTAATGAATAAAAAAAAATCCCTTACCAGGTGTAGTGTAGTGATTATAATATGCAGTTGAGGAAAAATGTTAGTCCTGACCTTATCCTTTGCAAATGCTCGTGGTTTAAATTGTCCATGAAATCCTGTCAGGTTAAACAACATTACTTGGGTAACATTTATTCTGAAGAATAGTACTTAATTAGTCACATAATTAATATCTTAAATATTGATATTATTTTATAATGCTATTACCATAAGAGTAGCACAGTATTAATTGATAGTAGTTTTTCTTTATGTAGAGTTCATGTGTGAGAACCCATCTAACTAGTGGTATAACTGTGTTTATATAAAAATTAAGTGTCTATAACTTAGTTTGATTTTATGTGTAATTTTTATAGCTTCCCTCCTTTTTTATTAAAACTGTCTCATGCATTAAAGACTGATTTAATCGTATGTGTAAGAAGTAAAATGTGAATTTTAACAGCTATTTTGATACTGTGTATATATATTGCTATGTCTGGAGACCTTAAAGGAAATGTTATATAGGTAAACACTAAGTTCTACTTCAAAAACAATATAGGAATGCTTCAGTACTCTGTATACATATCTATGAAATCCTTCATGGTTATTCAATCTTGAATTAAAAAAACTAGTGAATAAAACTAAGCTGTGAAAAATTTAAAGTCCAATGAAATGTAACATGATTTTCTCATATTTATTATCTAAATTAGGTATTAACAAAATTCTATTTTAGTATTGCTCTTAATATTGTCCCTGTATCAGGACTGTCTCTCTGTAACATTTAATGTAAATATAAATGTGACATGTATTTACAAAATTCAGCTCCCATCCGTGGATCACGCTTTCTTTCACATCAGTCTGTCATAAAGTTTGAAGTTTTAAAGGACAAACTTTGAAGTAAAATGGAATCCCGAGGTCAGCCCCTGCTGTGATACTACTCTGCCATGAGATCTTAAATAATTTCATTGGGACATACATAGATCAGCCTATTGGAAAAAAATGAAACTTTAAGTTCCATTCCTAGATTTAAAGTAAAACTGTTTTATCTTTATCATATAAGCGACCCAGTCAGAATACATTATGATCAGTAATTAAAAACCTAGTAAGTGCTATGAAAAGAAGTTGGAGATGAAATAGGCAGTAGAAAACTCCCTGGATAATTTAAAGAATTCTTACGAATTAATATTTAGTCCATAATTATTTTAACCTGAAATGGGATTAGATACTTTGTGAATAAAAAAAATAGATTATACATTTTGAAATGTTATAACTAAAATTATCCACAATAATTTATATCTTCATGAATAGCTATTATAAAATCTTAGTGCTAAATATAAAAAATTATATTTAACAGGTTATCTGGTCCATTCATCCAAGGTTATTTTTTCGTTGCCTGTCTGCAAAATTCAGTTTAGTTTTTATAGCATATTTTGGTATTTAAATTGTATTTATTTTATCATGGAGATGAAAGACAGTGTAAGGGGTCAGCACTCTGATTTTCATTTTTATTTGTTTGTTTTTAGCTCTTTTATATCATTCATCTTAATTTACCTGTATTAAATAACCATCTTTTTCAGTGATATGTAAGTTCTTAATTTATAGCCAATAGAAAACATAATAAGGAAAATACCACTCTGTCTTTAATAATAATACATACCCAACTCCAAGCTACCTTGTGATTCAGTTATGTGCTATTTTGAATTCTTATTTACTGCTTTTTTATTAATTGTGTCAAAGCCTTTGATGTCTGAGGTTCACTTGTTTGTGGACAGTTATTTGTGTCAGTAATAAAATCTTTTGTTATTTAAAGATTTGTAGGGGAACATTAGAGATAAGTGTGTGCATCAGTAATAGCCTTTCGATTTTTGAAATGTTAAAAGCAAGCTATAAAATGAAATTTCTCTCTCTATTTGAAGAATGCAGACAGATTCTTAGCTATAAGGCAAGAATTGATAGAATTTCTTATTTTCTGGGTATACCATAAGTTTATATGGATGAATGAGACCTTGAAATAGGATATATAGTCTTATTTTTAGTCGGTAGTAAATTATTCTAGAGGAGTGAAAATCTATTTGAAGTTTTTAAATCTCCCATATTTGGTATACTCTTTTTGAAGATCTGTTTGCATAATAAACACATGCCAAAAATTGCACTTCATCTAAGTCTTAATGACTTTTTGGAGAAATTGAGCTAAGCTCTATAAGCTACTTCGCAGCTATCTGTGTTTCTACCTGACGCATGTCAGTTTCCATGCACTTTGCTCCACTCAGTCATCTCTTTATGAAGCTTTTTACTGTTTCTATAATACTTCATCTTTGTTGGCACTATAATACCATTGTTATAAACCTTGGTGAGTTTTACTCTCCAGAGGAGGCTTAATATTTAAATGATTTATTGAAGGAATTATCTTATTTTCTGAAGCCTTTAAATGTAGGTTTTATTTGTGCAAGAGAATTTTTGTGCCTTTGTTTTATCATGAAGGCTACATATTACAATTGTTCATATGTGTGGCAGACTTGGGTTCAAATGCCAAGTTTGCTGTTTCTTATTAGTGCAGCTCTAAGTGTATTAACTTTTGTGTGCTTCAGTTTCCATCATTATAAACTAGGAATAGTAATAATTTACTGGATTATTTAGATTAAATACAATAAAATATGTAGATTGACATGGTAAGCACTTAGTAAATGCTGAATTTTCTTATGATGATAACAATGTGCTAGGTGATCTATAAGATTATCTCTGATACTACAGTTTTATATTAAAATATTATATATCATTAATCGTAGGAACGGGTTGTTACAATAGGGACCATATTACTTTATATTTGAATTTCTTTCTACCAAGGATGTTATTTACAATTGAGTGGGACTTTTATTTTGATTTTCAGTTATAGTGATGAAAACTGGTTTTGAAATATCTTTTTATTTTTTAGATAGAGTGGCTTAAAAATTGAGAAATGTGTTATGTTTTGAACCAAGTCAAGCAAGCAATACCAAGTCAAATAAGCTTGGATGGGTTTAAGATGAGTTTTCTTTAACTGGTTACTGGATTTTATATAGCTGCCCCTTTACTCTAATCTCCAGGAATGACACATTCTACTCCTCCTCCTTTTTTTAAACATGTGCAGTAGACTCTTTGTTAATTGGAACTCAGGCAACCAGAACTCCCAAGCAAAGGGCAGCATTTTTAATGGAGAGTCCACTTTCATTTCTCTGACATCTGCCAATCCCCGTGGGTGCTGCTAGTAACTGGGCGTTTGCGGGAGCCAGTCTTTCTCATGGCACGAAACGTTAACAGACAGAGGAGCAGATCAATATTATTGGACTGAGTTCATTACTTGTGGAAACACTGTATTTTTTATATGATCTATTTTTGAGGAAGTAGTATATTTTTTCATGTATAAGACAATCCTTTTGTCTAAAATTGTTAGACCAAAAATTGGGGAGTGTCTTGATTTCTTATTGTTGGGTTAGAAAAGTAGCGGTTGTCTTATACATGGGGGCATCTTATACTGGAAAAAATATGGTAAATTAGGCCAATATGTAGTTTTGTTGTGATTTTATCCTGTGTGTAGTGATTCTCAAGCAGGGTGATCACCTTGAGTAATTCTGCCAAGTGGTCAGCACTATTGGGCGTCCTTAGGGACAAGCACTATTTTTAATAGACTGGTCAGTTCCACTCAGTCCAGTGAATATTGAGAACAATAACTGCACAAATTGCCTTTCACTAGATGTTTAATAAATACTTATTTAATGACTAAAAGAATGAAGACATGACTAATAGATTATTTCAAGAAGTATAACTCCATCTTGCAGTAATCATGTCTTTTGTATTTTGTGTCTTAAGAATGACTCAGTAAATTGGAAATTTCATTTTCCTTTCATTTGGATGGTCATATACCTTGATTACAGTCCTTCTCAAATGTGGCCCACTCCTGTTCTCTTTAAAAACATATGTTACTAAATACTATGGGTGATAACAAAACAAATACAGTAGACTCTCTTAACTGGAACTCAAGCAGCCAACACTCTCAAGCTGGTTGCTTGAGATTTTGCCGGTTGTTTGAGAGTGCTCGTTGCTTGAGTTCTGGTTAACAGAGAGCCTACCTACATTTGTCCAGCATCTACCAGTACCCTTGGGTAAACTGAGAGTCTCCTGTATATCTTCTTCACTGTGTGACTTAGGAAGAATTTGCTTTGGAAAAATGTATGTTTTCTGGCACAATGTATAAATAGACTTTTGTATGTGAAAGAATTAAAGCTACACGAGGAGTGTAGTTCTCATTAGGGACGGTGTGATGTGATGAGCAGGCCCTTCATCGGGTGCCAGACATATTCAGACTCACACGGATGTTCTGTTGGGTTCTATCTGATCCTAGGCGATGGGGCTGGCCAAGGGTGTTCACTGAGCGCTTACTAGGCGCCAGTCACTCTTTATAATTATTTGTATTATCTCATCTAACCATGTTCTGTTAATGAGGGAGAGAAAAAGGAAGTAACTTGCTCAAAGTCATAGACGCTTTAACTGGCCTATTAGAACCAAGGGTCCAATCCTGAAAGCTTGACTCCAGAGCGCTCGCTGGAAACCACTGTGGACAACTTTGACAATCAGCTTTGCCAGCTGTGGAATGATTTTAATCATGCCAACTTTATTTGATTGTATATGAATTAAAATATGATTGTATATACACAAGGGCTGTCCAGAAAGTATCCAGCCATGTATTATGAAAAAGAGAGACATTTATGGCTGAATGTTTTTCTGGACAACCCTCGTATAAAGTATCGTAGTGTCTGCTACATAGTAGGCATTTAATGAGTATTTTTTCTTACATCAGTAGATATTGATAGTTTAGTGACATGATGAAATTTTGTATTACTAAAATTTAACTTAATGCATTTTAACTCTGATAAATATTATAAACTAAAAATGAATTCAAGTGATAAATTCAATGAATTCTTATAAGTATTAATATATAATTATTTTTCTCAGAAAAGTGTTCTTTAATTTGATACACTGCCTGATGAAATATAATATATAAAAAACATTAGAGAATCTCATAAAGCATTTATGTCAGTGTTTCTACTCAGAAACTTCTATTAAGAATCTTCTTGTATAATAATGTGAATATTTATGACTCATTTGTTTAGTGAACTTAAATCAAGACTTTTTTCTTGAAAACAATCTTGGTAACCAAAGTTATTACAGTAATTATCTTGAATTTTATAGCCCCCTTAATAATTAAGCAACTTCTTTTATAGTTAAAAAGTTTTATTGTAAAGTTTTAATTAACACTACTGTCATATGTAAGCCAACAAAATCAGAGGTATTGTATTTTATTTATGGAATAGCATTCATTTCTTTAACTTTTCTGTACTTTCACATTCCTTTTGGAAATAAGTAAGGTAAATTGCTTTATTTACTTGATTTTATGATGATCATGTAGCTGAAAAGTAAAATTAACATTACTTATTTTACAAGGAACGTTGTCACATGCCGTTCATCCTCG
>PVKE010040790.1:0-14447 GCA_004027555.1 Craseonycteris thonglongyai | reverse complement strand
AATTTTTTAGGTACCGCATGTACGGAATGCTGCTATCAAAAGTTGGGTCTGGAAATGTATTTTCTTCATGAGCCTATATCTCGAAAACTTAATAAGTGATTTAAAAAATAAAAAATAGTTTTGAACATATATTTTACTTATCTACCCATACCTCGCTGGAATGCACCTTATACTGAAACACAGTGTATAAACATAGTATACCTTTCATACCCCTTCTTCCCCCTTAGACTACGCCTATGACAACAAGTCGATCGCGACACACTTTTAAGATAAAAAGTAGATCTTATATACAGAAAAGTTGACCACCCCTGCTCTACAGTGTCTCAGTTTTCCTTATCCCTTCTTTGGCTGGTGACTTGAGGATCAAATGTTATTCCAGAGTCTGGCTGGTGCTGGAGGTTCTACTTTAGTGACTATAATCTGAGATAGCTTTCACCAGCACACATGAAATACCTTTAGTTCACTCATTTAATCAAATCAATCAGTAAATATATATATTGAACTCCAAGTAGATGATAGGCATTTGTGTCAAGACTTGGGTTCAAAAATAAAGAAAGCAGTTTGCCAGGATCACTCAGCGGTTGAGGTCTTGCTTCACAATTATGAGGTCTTGGGTTTGATTCCTGGGCCTGGCCCATGCAAATCCAGCTGGAATGACTTGGTGGTGAAGGTTCTTGCCTCCCCTGTGAGAGGCCCAGCCTGGTTCAGTTCCTGCTGTGCGCAATTCTACACCCACCTGTGTGGAATGAAACCAAGTCACAACGAATGATGTACAACTATGGAGACTGCTCTGGTCCTCCCTGCCCCTCACCTTCTCTCAAAACAATAAAATAAATCTTAAAAAAATATATATATATATACAAAACAGATATGCTAATACTGCATTGCTTTATCTTCAAATCTCCCCAAGTATCACTTTGTCAATGAAGCAAGTCTAATATGACTCATAAGAAAATTATACCACCAGACCCATATTAGGAAAACAGACACACAGCTAAATCCTCAACCAAATATAATAATTATTCCAGCAGCTTATAATAGTAATTCCCAGAGAAACAAATAAATAAACCCACATGCACTCACAATACAGTGTTTTCAAAAGCTTCTATGTAAATTAGAATCTGGGAGACAGTATAGTTGTAATAGTTAGCATATGAACTCTGAAATATGGTTAATGGGTCAGCTTCCTGGCTTTGTCACTTTCCATTGTTATGACTTTAGGAAAGTTCTTTCACGAATATGTTCTGCGTTTCATCCTGAGATATAAAGGATACTATGGGCATCTTCATTTTAGTGTTGCTGTGATGATTAAATTTACCTAAAAACATTGAAGTCTTTGGCTGTTATTTAGTAAATGCTTAATAAAAATTGTTATTAAAAATATCATCATCACAATTGTTAGTCATAGATCACACATTCAGGGAGTAGGTTGGACAAACAAAAGAAATAACAAGATCTTTTCCAACTTTTCCAGGTTGCCAATGACTTTATACCAGAGGTTCTATAAATTCAAAAGTGATTTTGAAGACACGTGTTCCCCAAATTTGCAAATTCTAACAAGTATTATATGAATAAATACTCTTTTGCTCAGAGAATGACATTCAGAAAGCTGCTTTGGTGGCTAAAATTGAAAATTTACAATATCAGGGTCTTCCCTGAGTATCCCTTCTTCTCTGTAGAGTATATACCCAATATAGCATCTCTTAACTCACCTTCTTATTTGCTCCTATCACTAGTGGTCCTAATGTTCAAATGCTGGACCAAGGATGAATTCTGGTTGTGATGAAGTTTGCCCACTCTGAGAATAGGATAACCTGCGTTTATAAATCACAACTGTAGAAACAAAATCTAGGGTCTGGCATTTCCTGCAGCCTCACTCACTTGAGGTGGTCTCTGTTTCTTTAGAACCATCAGGATCCTTCCAAAGGCTTTAAGATGATGGCGTCACTACCTGTTACCACCTATATTGATACCTAACCTGCTACCACTCTACCCTTTGACCTAGATTTCTTTCATTCTACCAGTCTTTCTCCTTTATTTTCAATTTAATTAAATTGAAGAATTAACTCAAAAAACTTCTTAACATACCTGCTGCTCTAGAAACTGCCTCAGCTAGTGCTGTTAAGATCCGTGAAAGGTGGAATATATTCTCTGCCCTGAGATTCTATTTCCCTAAAACCTTGCTCTGTCTCTGCTGGTAAATTTTCTGGACAGTATCATCTCTGCAGCAACAGCCTAAACATCCCTTTCTTCTCTTCTCCTGCACCCCATAAGGTTTATCTCTATTTAACCAGGTGCTCATTTCTGTGTTTCTGATATTCATTCACTTACGCATTCACTGAAAACACATGTATGGCATGCCTGCTATGCCTATAAATGGAAAGTCAGAGGACATAGTGGTTAGCAACAAAATTCCTGTCCCAAGGAACCTGACATCTGTAGTTGATGTGAAAGGTGATTAGAATGCAGTGAGCATGTAAAAGCCCTGATCAGCTTTGGGGCAATCAGGGAAGACTTCTTGGGGGGAATGGCACCACCACATTGGAATCTCAAAGAGTGAATGTGCACAACCATGCCAAGGAGGTCTTCTAAGATGAGGAGCTGCAAATTACTTATTATGATAAAGCATGGATCAGGAAATGGCACAGGCAAAGATGAGTTACTAAAGTGGTATGACGAGCAGGTCATAGGACCAAATTCCTTTCTGGGGTTAAGGCATTGTTCTGACAGAAGCAAGAAGACAGAGCAGGGTTCCAGTGATCACACTTGCATTTTAGAAACCACTCTACTCCTTTCAGGCAGTGTTGGTTGTTTTTCTGAATACCTCATCTTGCTTGTGAAGTTTTCCTGGTTCGTCTTTGTAAGCAAAAAACGAACAGGTGCAACTAGATTCGAATTTTTTTTCATGGATTACATATTGACTACAGAAGTAAAAAAAAAAAACCAAAAACTCATTCATTTTCTTTAAATTTTTTTAATTTTTTATTTATTGGGGATACATTAATTGATATCAATTACATTGTTTCTAGGTGTACAATTCTACATTACATTGTCTATACATCACATTATGTGCTCACAAATGTACGGACAGATAATCTTTGACAAAGGAGCAAAAAATATAACATGGGGAAAAGAAAGCCTCTTTAGTAAATGGTTCTGGGAAAATTGGAAAACCACATGCAAAAGAATGAATCTGGACTGCGAACTGTCACCATATACCAAAATTAACTCAAAGTGGATTAAGGACCTCCACATAAGATCTGAAGCTATAAAGTGCATAGAAGAAAGCATAGGCACTAAACTTATAGGCCTTGGGCTCTAAGAGCACTTTATGAACTTGACCTCAAAGGCAAGGGAAGTAAAATCTTACATTTTCTTGACTCTGTTCCTCTGCATGTCTGATATTCTTCTTGCAAAAGAAAAAAAAAAAATATATATATATATATATGCATACATGCACACACATGTACACAGAGATGTTACAGTCTATAAACTCAATTTGGAACCTTTGCCACTAACTGGCTATGGCTGCCCCTGCGTCTAATGGAAATGAAAAAGAACAAAACAAATAAATCTGTCCTATTCCTATCTGGCCTTTGAGTGTTTTGGCAATGCACACACGAAAGTTGCCTGGGAAATGTTCCAAATCAGGCTAAACGATCTGCAGATTCTGTTGCTTGAAGAGCAACAGTAGAAATTCTGAAGTTGAATAATTCACAGTGTGGTATTGCTTTCTGGAAAAAATATTCATTTTATTATAATATTGTATTTATATAATAATGTTTATGTAGCAATATAAATAATATTTATATTTATATAACTATATACATCCTAAAATTTTAAGTATTGTCCTCAAGAACAAAACTAGCACAGTAAAATCAAGTGAAAAATACATGCAATATTTGCCTACTCTAGACACTAAAAAATGAAAGTATAAACATGTATCAATTGAAATCATGTTTCCCCATATACACCAAATAAACAAAGACCATTTTTTAAGGAGCACCCCGAGGGTCTCTTGATTGGGCCTTAACGGTCCAGAATCCCCATTTAGCTTAACTTTTCAGGCAGGTTGTTCCATATTTTTTAAAATCACTTTCTCTGTCTAAACTCACCTACCCTGGTTCATTCAACATGGAGCTACTCCAAAGACAGATTATATTAATTTATTTGAAATAAGGTATTATTGGTTGATGGAATATAATGCCTATGATACTTCCATAAAGAACAGTTCTCTAACTCAAATGAGTTTTTAGTGGTAAGAATTATAGTATTAGCAGAAAGCTGATGGTGAAAGATCTGTTGGGCAGGAGTGACTTCTCTAACACCATTAAACCAGATTATATTTGTTACCACTTATTTTGCTGACTTGTAGAAGGCCCAGTGCCAAAGGACAAAGGACAGTCCTTCCTTTCTATGTGACACAAATGCTTCTGGGTTGGGCTTAGATCAACTCTCGATGTCAGTAATATATTAATCATGACTGCAGAGTACAGCCTGACCTGGTCACTGAACCCTGACATTTCAAAAGTCATCTGTTTAGATTCTTCAGAAAATGAATCTTCATCATTTCCAGATCCTGACTGTGGGTCAAATCTGAGAGGAGTGCTGCAAAGTCATGAAAAGATACAGTTGTTCAACCAAACAACATGCTTTTAAAAAGTAAACATGATATAAGTGTATCAAATTATCTATAGTAAATCTTGAATAAAAAACTTACAGATATGTATAATATGGTGTCATTTAAGTCAATTAGAAACACAGCAACAATGTGTGTTATTTGTGAGTACATTCATGTTCAGTGCAGATATAAAAACTTTCAAGAGAAAATTGCACTCAAACACCAGATCAGAGAAGTTCATTAGGAGGGAGAGAAGGGCAAGTAGTGAGCTGAATCATTGTTTCTGCCAAAGTGCTAACTTGTTAAACTCTGGTGATGGAACTTAAGTGTCTTTAAATGTTTTCTCTAGCCTTAAAATATTTCACACTTTAAAATAATAAAACATGAAAAAGTAATAGATATTTAATTATTTTGTTATTTATAATTTGGTTTGTATTTATAACTAGCATTTAAAAATTCCTTGGAAGAAATCACTCACTCCCTAAATGTTTTTCAAATAACGTACATTTTTAAATTAATTTCTTCAAAATATTATTTGATTTCCAGGAAGAGCAAAAATGAGGTGCAATATAGATGAAGGTGAAAAAGATGGAGGAACAAATCTTATGAAGACTACTGTCCTTTGAGGTAATAATAGCAATAATAATAGCCACCATTTATTCAGTGCTTCCAATATACTAGGTAATGGGTATTTGGCTCAGTTCTTCATTAATTTTTGCCTGCAGAACCAGTGTACTGAGATTGTATTTATTTTTATACTCCAGTAGCTGCTTCAAATCATGTCTTTCATTAACTTGCTTTGTATTTGAATTTAAGTTCAAATTAGTTTCTTTACAATTTTCCAAACGGTGCTTACTTGTGTTTCAGAATCCTCCCTAACAAGTGGGAATTCTCAGGGCAGTGTGATGTGGATTCCTTTGTAGATCTGTTTTGTGTTCCTTTGGATCTCAGGATCTCCTGAAGATTTTTGCTTCTCTAAAATCTAATAAAGGTGTCTTTAGTTTTGTATTTCTTTTCATCTTTCCTACTTATCGTTCAATCTAAACATGCATCTTTTCTTTAACACTGAAAAATATTTCTGTTATTCTCCATCTTCTCTGATAAAAAATTATTATATGTTTTCACTTTCTCTTTTTTTGTATCTATTTGAATTGATTGATACTAACTACATTTTTTGAATTATTTCACAATATTGTCAGTAAACCATTATATGTTGTACCACTTAAACTTTTATAGTGTTGTATATCAATTATATTTGAATAAAATTGTGGGAAAAACCTGTGTTGGAGTTTGACTTGCCTGTATAATTGTTTAAATTTTTTCTCTTGTATTTATAATGTCTTTGCCTTTTTTTTTTTTTGCATTCTTTAAGTTTGATTTTGTACTCTATCATTTTTATTGGCACTTTTATTTTAGAATTCCTACATTTATATCTAAGTTCTCCTTCTTGATATCTTGTTTTATAAATGCAAAATCACTCTAAATCTTACTGAGAATGGCAATTGAAATTTTTTAAATGCTGTCTTTTATGTCCTCAGTTATTTCTGTTTTTATTGATCTAGATGAGTTATTTTTCTACTAGCTAGATTATTTTAGGTTATCACTTGTCTGCAAATGTTTGTCTTTGACCTCCTACTTTATGACTTGGTTATATTAATATTTGTTAAATGGAGCACAGGGTACCAAATGGTGAGCAACTGTTCAACAAAAGACCACAAGAGAAACTGAACTACAGAAGCTTACTACTCACATAAGTACAAGACATGCTTCAAGGGATTACACAGGGAGGTTAAGGCAAAGTGTGGACGGAGAGGGAGACAGAACTTGGAGCACATGGGTTTATTAGAGTCCCTGGATAGAGTGCTTTGAGGTTCCTCTGTTAAGGCTAGATTGATCAACTCAAATTAAAAGGGTCAGGTCTTGGTAAGTTCCACACAATCTCATCTAAGGAGTGTATGAGGCATATAGACACTGGGAGGCAGGGGAGACTGCTGATCAGAAAGGCCATTGGAAAGTCTTATCAGGAGCTTACAGTTGCTGGTAATTCTGCAGGCCGCTATCTAGGGCACATGCTTTCAGGGAGTAGGGTTTGCTAGTGTCAGTTTAAAGTCCCTGCAGGTCATTTGGCCAAACAAAATGGAAGCTGAGAGAGCAATACCATGAAACACTTTGGCTAAACCCTTGATATACTCACATTCAAGGGTAGTGTGTGGACTCTGAGGGTGTATATGCGGTCCACTTGCAAAGTTGAAGTAGTGATAGCAACTGAAGCATTGGCTGGTTCTAAGAGCAGAGTTGTCTGCTAATGCTGCATAGCTAGACTGGTGTCCCTGATAACTTTTTTCTGAATGAATATACTTGGTATGGTTGCAGAACAAAATTCACTTTTGTGTAGATAGGTAAGAGGCTGTCCACTTGGATGGAAACTTTCATTTGCTACAATGTAGAGGGCTTTATTCTTGTAAGCCAGGCCCACACTATGCTATGTAGCCATTCTTGGTTACCGGTAATGATTTCCAGAAATAGTCTTCTAGTTTGTTTGTTTTTTTTATTTTGGGGCAATGAGTTTCCAGTAGCTCTTTGCATAACGGTTCTGGTAGTGGTAGGCTGTTAGTGGGGACTGTTTTGGTTGTTCCTTAAAAATAAATAACTCACTACATTTTCAGATTTACTTTTCACATGTGTTCTGACCTCTCTAGTATTTTCTGAGAAGTTAAACTTCAACCTCCACTCTAGGGCACCTATTTCTGGGTTATATCACTCTAAGCTCAAATTCTTCCATCAATGTTTTGCTACTGTTTTATTCTTCCTAAATTAAAGCCAACCATCCATTGGTTAAAGTTGTTCCTTCTGTCCATTTGTTGTTGTTGTTGTTATTTTGGGACTATTTTTGTTGTTCACTGTCATTTCAAGGAAGTGTTACAAGGGATAGAAGATGAATCCATCCCCACCTCTGCCCTCCATAGGGTACAGCTTTCACTCCCTACTTCTAGTCTTCATAGAGAAGTTTTATTTTTTTCTTTCCTTCGAACACAGCAGCTTCCATTCATCACTTCTATTTCTCTATGGAATACAGCTCACACTGCACCCAAGATCCTTTCTAAATTACTGACTTAACTTCTCTTTTGGATCTTCTAATACTTGAAATTGTGGCTATGCTATCTAGTAGTTGCTCTTGTTTCATTCCGGTATTAATTTTTAATCTCTAATGTGGCAATAAATATTTATTTGAAAGAACTATACTTGTTAACAATGGTCAGCAGCAACAAAGAACAAAAAAAGATTTTATTGCATTTCTATATGAACTGCTTATTTATTTATGTTATTATCTCCCAACACTGGAATTCTCTACTTCCTTTTACCTGCCAGCTTAAACACATTTTTTTTTCATTTTTATTTCTTACTGTGTGATTCTCACATAATTTACAACTATGCTTTTACTTTCTCTTTAAGCATATCATAGAATTCATCAAAACTACACGATTCACTTTCACCAAATGGACCAAGTACTTTTAAACTTCTCTTATATTTCTAAGGTTAGTGTTGAGTCTTAGAATGCCTTTTCTTGTAGTAAAAGTCTGCTGAACTCTTAACCAATGTATCACAAGGTTTTAGAGAAATTCTGGATTTAGCGTGGATTTGAATCCTAACATTACCGCTTATTAGCTGTGTGATGTTGAGTGATTAACTTTTCTTTTCTAGGCCTCTTTCTAATTTGCAAAATTGGAATAATGATGATACCTATTGAATAAGGTTGTTATTAATAAAATTACCCTCCTTTGTCTTTCCCAAACAGATGAGATATAGCTCTCATTTGAACTCTGCTAGCTTTTTTTCCTGATATGTATGTGTGGGTTGTGTGTGTGTTACAGTCATGGTCGTACTCTGTTTGTACAATAACTGTTTACCTATACTTTCTAGTAACTACACAATAAACTTCAATGTGTTCATATCTCTAGTAGAGGTCATTAACCAGATTAGTTTGTGTTACATTTCAGATAGTGAATGTCTCTAAAACTGTGTCTTCTCCTTTACTAGGTAGTCCACTAAACACACAGAACATGTAACAATGCCAAGTTAATAATATATATTTACTGTAATTAGTTAATAGCTTATAATCAATTTTAAAATGCTAATTTAAAGAACACTCAGCAATCTCTTCGATAGTGGTTGGGCTACTATTAATAGCACCTCGTTTTTTGATTAAGGAGCTCTCCATGTAAGGAAAATGGACATCGTACAGTTTCCAATTTTAAATTGCCTCCAATAAAAACATTTCTTCTTCTCCCCAGTATCCTTGTCTTTTTCTCTCTTCTTTCTCCTCCTCCTTTTTCCCCTATGTTTTAAAAATTCTGGGTGGTAGTCATTAATATCATTATGTAACAGTGATCTATGTAGGTTTCTCAGCATTCAGCTGAGTTCTTATATAATTATCCTTTGGACAATAAAAAAATAAATCAGTGTCCTTTTACAAAGGAACATTTTAGAATATTAACATATAAATATATTTGCAAAATCTTGTGTAAAAGGGGATGCTGGGATGGCTCAGCAGGTTCAGCACTCAGCTTGCAGCCCTGGGGGTCCAAAGATAGTATCCTGACCCAGCCTGTGTGGACCTGTATGCTAAGTTGGAGTGTGCCCCTACCTCTGTTCTCACCAGAGCGAGCTTTCCATGCACAAGGCCCCAGGCCTGATTCCTGCCTTGCGAGGCTTGCACCCACCTGTGAACCAAAACTATATCAAAAACTAACATGCGGGGGAAGCCGGGATGGCTCAGTGGGTTAAGTGCTCACTTTGCAGCCCTGGGGACCGGGGATCGAGTCCCGGCCCTGGCCTGTGCAGAACCATATGCTGAATTGGGAGCTCCCCCAGTTCAGTTCTCTCTCTGTCTCTGTATCTCTCTCTCTCTCTGTCAAAATAAATAAATAATAAAAAAATAATAAAAAAAAAAACAAAAAAACAGAAAAAACTAACATGCAGCTGTGGCGGCTACTCTGGGCCTTCCCACTTCTCTCTGTCTCTTTCTGTATGTCTGTCCCTCTCTTTGTTGAAAACAGTAAAAAAGTCTTGTGTAAGGATAAATAAAAAGGATTTATGATAAAATAATATACAAATATATCAGCAAAGCTTTATATCTCTTTTTATTTAGCAAATGCCACCTCTTTTCACATCTGTGTTTCTAGTAGCACCGTGATCTAATGAAACTGGCTTATTTCCATAACAAAATATTTGAATATAATTTGAAGAGACCTTATCTCATCATCAAACATGTTTCTCATTATGTTTTCCTTCTAACAGTTTGGAAAAGTCATTTCATGGTTCTAGCATTATAGTTTTGAAATACTTGGTCTTTCCAATCTCTTGTAAATCTGTGTAATTTACTCCAAACTGATTTGTGTGTTCTCATTAAAGGCTGGACTAAAAGACAAATAAATTACAGAGTGTGCCACTTTTTCATAGCTATTTAAACTTGTACTCTGTTGAAGCTGTTCTTTCATGGTCCAAGGGGTACCAATAGTGAAATGAGGGTCTTTAATTTAGCAATCCTGCTGAGAAACATTAATTAAAATAATCAACATATTTCTCCCTTTAAGGCATAATGTGGAACAGTCCTTTAATTAGCCAGACTTATGATAGGAGCAATAATAATGAAAAATGTGTTACGGTTTTCTAAACTTTTATTCATGGTACATGTGACTTTGGTGCTATTTTTTTTACATTTTCTCACTGAATTTTCATTCTGTTTATACTTATATGTCATTCATTTTTGCATTAATGAACCAAAATTAGTAATAGTTTCATACATTCTTTGCTCTTACAGCAGTTTATTTTTTACTATATTAAAGATCTTAAATTGTATTCTTAAATGAAAAATTGTATTTTACAATGGTAGATTCACATGTAGTTGTATGAAATAATGCAGAGATTCTCTGTGCGCTTTGTCCAGTTTCTTTAATGGTAACATTTTGCATAACTACTTGTATAATATCTCAATGAGGATATTGATATAATCCACAAAATTTAAGATTTTTTATTTTATTAGTACTTACCTGTGTATGCATTTGTATTAATTTCTATACACCATCAAACTCACATACTAAACATTTCCAGCAGCATGAGAGTTTTCATATTCTCCTTTAGTAGCCATACCCAGTTCTTCATCATGCACCCCCTCACTAACCATTTGCAACCACTGGCCTGCAATTTATTTCTAAAATGTTGTGATTTAAAAATGTTATGTAAGCAGAACCATACAGAGTGAAAACACTTGGAAAATGGCTCTTTTCTCTCAGTGCACTTGTCTAGAGACCCAATTATTATTGCTACATAGTATTTCATTGTATATATTTACCACAGTTTGTTAAACTATTCATCCATTGGAGATGCTGGGTTTATTCCAGTTTTTGATTTTTACAAATAAAGCTTCAATGAAGATTCACAGACAGGTTTTTGGTTTTTTTTTTTGTAAACATAAGTTTTTACTTCTCTTTGATACATGCTCAGGAATGTAGTTGCTGGATACTATAGTAGTTACACTTTTAGTTTTTTAAGAAAATCCCAACTGTTTTCCAAAGTGGCTGTATTATTTCATATTCCCAGCAACAAAATATGAGTGATTCTGTTTCCCAGTGTGTCTCTATTTTGTTTTATAGTGTTGATGTCTCATTGTGAGGTTAATTTGCATTTGTCTAATGGCTAGTGATGTTGAACATCTTTTTATTTACTTGTCATTTAGATATCTCCTTCAATAAATTGTCTGGCTGTTTAATTTGTAACATTTTCTCTGACTGTAGCTTGCCTTTTCATTCCCTTGACAGATATTTACATAGTTAAAAGTTTTCCTTTTGTTGAAATCCAACCTATCAATTTTTTTAATGAATTATGCTGCTAATTTTAATTCTAAGAACCCCTTGCTGAGCCCTAAATCCTACATTTCAAAGACTTTCAAAAAGTTTGACATTTTATTTATGTGTTCTATGTTTGTTTTCCTGGTTCTCATTCTTCTGTTTCTCTTTTGTTAACTTCCTTCAAGTAATCTGTGCATTCTTTGTGATTCCATCTGATACATGTATAGTTTATAGCAGGGGTGTCAAACTGGTGGCCTGCGGGCCATATGTGGCCCCTGAGGTAATTTTTTGTGGCCCATGATGCCCTGAAATAAAATGAAAATAGAAAAAATTGTTATGAAGAAAATAGCACTTAAGAGAGATTGAGGCAATATCAAATAATCAATTCCCGCATTAACCCTTTAACTACTGAAGACGAGTATACATGTGGCCCAGTGCCTTTCCCGGGGGTCTGTGGGCGTGTATAAAAGCACTGACTCAGTTCTGGCGATGTTTGTAAATGTGATGTGGTTCGCATGAATCCTGCCTGTTGCACCAAATGGCCCGTGTTTTAATTGAGTTTGACACCCCTGGTTAATCGTATTTTTAATATTTATATAATTTTTCTTTCTCTATATATACATATACTCATGTGTGAGTATATGACTTATACCAATCAACATTTTATTATTTTATATGAACTGTGGATACCTCAGTTTGATTCCATTTAGGTTCCTTTAACTTTCCCACTTTTATTTTTTATTTATTTATTTTTATTTATTTATTTTTTTATTATTGTTTTTGACAGAGAGAGACAGAGAGAGAGAGAGAGAGAGAGAGAGAGAGAGAGATACAGAGACAGAGAGAGAGATACAGAGACAGAGAGAGAACTGAACTGGGGGCACTCCCCAGTTCAGCATATGGGTCCACACGGGCCGGGGCCAGAATTCGATCCTCGGTCCCCGGCGCTGCAAAATGAGCGCTTAACCCACTGAGCCATCCCGACTTTCCCACTTTTAAATGTGAGTGTTTTGAGTATGAAAGAAAACTATAGGGGAAGCCAGGATGGCTTAGTGTGTTAAGAGCTCATTTTGCAGCCCCAGGGATCCCGGTCCTGGCCCATATGCTGAAGTGGGGTGTGCTCCCCATGCGGGAGGCCCCCAACCCAGTTCTCACCCTGCGTGGCCCCCACCCACCTGTGTATAATGAAACCATGTTGAAAACTGATGAATATAACTATGGAGATTACTCTGGGCCATCCCCCTTCTCTCTGTCTCTATATGTCTCTGTCAAAAACAATAAAATAAGAGTACTATAATTTTTTAATTATCAAATACCTTTGTGAAACTCATGAGAAATATTATAGTATATTATATACACTCATATTTTTCCATTTGGCATTGTTCCTTAATTCTCTGGTTGCTCCAGAAGTACTCCTTACATCATTTCCATTCAATTTGAAGAACTCCTTTGGGTCAATCTTTCTTTAATGGTACAAATCAGTATAGTTTGCTCCTATCTGTGAATGTTTTCTTTTTCTCTTTAATCTGAAGGGTAGTTTTACTGGATCCTTGCAATACCTTTGATTTTTATCCAAAATGTCAATGATGACACTTGGTGCATGTCAAAATGTCCTTAAAATTTGGTCCTATAAAAAACATTCATAAATATATTTGGTCTGTGCCAAATGGTCCTTCAAGAAGTCCACACTTAGGAAACGTCCCTAGGTTTAAACAAACTATAATGTTTATTCATACATTTGCTTTACAGGATTCATGCAATAAAATACTATTATTTTTATTGGACCAATAATTGTGCTGTGGTTGTTTGCCAGTAATAACCCTTCTTTCCTTGAAAACCTAGTGGGAAAGCCTGGCACATGGGGTTACATAGTTGTGTCAGAATGAACCATTGTCTCCATTGAAGTTTGAAACAGGACCAAATACCAAGGATTTTTGGCATGGACCTAATGTCTATAACTTCTGTTTTCAAAAGTTTGATTATTATTTGTTGTGGTATGACTTTCTTTGGGTTTATCCAATCTGTAGTTTGTTCAGCCCCTTGGGTCTTCAAGTTTGTTTTTGTCAAATTTTTATGCATTTAGTCATTATTTTTTCATTTCTTCCTCCCTCCCCCTGCTTCATTATCTTTCTCCTCCTGTACTTTGGGGACTCCAATAATATAAATATTGGGTATTTTGTAATTGTTCTTAGGGTATCTTAGGCGCTCTCTCGTTTTAGTCTATTTTTACTTTGTTATTCAGATTAGGTTATTTCTATTATTTTGTCCTCAAGTTCACTGATTCTGTCTTCTGTCCTCTCCACTCAACTATAGAACCACTATGACTTTAAATTTCTCTTTATTTTTCTGTTCTATAATTTTCATTTCTGACTTCTAATTGCTTTTATTTCTTTCCTAAACCTTTAAATTCTCTGTTTGTTTCAATAAGATGTGTAGTTGACTATTAAAGTATTCTTGTGATAGTTGCTTTAAAATTCTTGTTGGCCAATTCCAACATCTGATTCATTTTTATATTGTGGTCAGTTAATTGTCTTTTCATTTGAATCATAATTTTCTTAGTTCCTGGTATGACAGGAGACTTTTTTATTAAATTATGGATATTTTGTCTATTATGTTAGGAGACTCTAGGGCCTATTGAAACCTATATTTTATTAGCAGACAATTATCTTGTTTAGGGTTTGCACATGGACTTTGGCCTACTTTTGTGGGCTGTGTTTTCACAAGTGATGGACCAATTTAATATTATGTAATATCTGTTTTTTGTCTCTTATTATAGTCTTTGTTTTACAGTTTATTCTGTCTGATATAAGTATCAGCTTCTTTTGTGTCTTTGTTTTCATTTGTATAAAATATTATTTCCATACCTTTTCTTTCATTCTGTTTTTTGCTTTTTGATCTCAAGTTTCTCTTATAGACAGTATATGTATGAGTCTTGTTTTCTTTTTTTTTTTTCTTTTTTTTTTTTTTTTTTTTTTTTT
>PVKE010040789.1:0-14417 GCA_004027555.1 Craseonycteris thonglongyai | reverse complement strand
CCTCTGTGACATTTCCATGTTTGTATCTTCAATTTCACTCATCCTTTCCTCTAGCTGGTCAGCCCTGTTTCCTATGCTGGTCAGTTCTTTTTTCAGCTCTCCCATGATGCCTTTCATTTCAAGGAGTTCCTTTTGATTCTGCTCTAGCTTCTCAATTTTGTTGGTAAAGTACTCATTTTGCTCAGAAAATTTCTTGTTGGGGTCATTTAACTGTGTCTGGGTACTTTGCCAGCATTGAGTGAGCTCTCTGAGTGTCTTGATAATGCAGCCCTGAATTCTGTTTCACTTAGATTTGATTCCAAGTGTGCAAGGTCCTTTACTAAAGACTACCTCTGATCTTCTGGAGGGGCTTTGGATTCTGAGGTGTGCATTGTGTTTGATATGGTTCTTTTTGCTTTATGCATGAGTCTGTTTTTCCTCTGGGGGTTTGCCTATCAGATGGGCTTCTCTTTATTTTTTTTGGGGGGGGCTCAGTTGTGGGAGAAGGAGATTTTGGGAGAGGGTTGGGGGAAGCAGACAGCTTCTGTGTCCTGGGGCACTTCAGGTGGCTGTCTTAGCTGTTAGATAGCAGGGTAGTAAAGGTGTGGCCAGGGGTGGGGGCATGTGAGTAGGAGCTAGGGGGGGCCTGAGACACAATAGCAGATTCCTCTTTCAGCAGGGGGGCTGGTGGTTCAGTGTGGGCGGGGTGCAGGAGCTCCGGTCTTTCTGTCCTCCGTCTGGCTGCCCCTCCTTCAATCGTATCTGTAAGCCACGCCTGCAGGGCAGTATTTGGATGTGCTGGGGCTTGGCAGAGGCCCAGGTCAGCTGCGCAGTCCTGCGCGCAGGCAATGACACCGCGGCGACCTGGTTGGCTGCCCAGTTGCGCGCGCGGTCCGCAACGCCCCAGAGGCCCGGTGGGCGGGATGCCAAAAGCCGAGTTGCACGCTCGCGAGCAGGCCGCAGCGCTGCAGCAGCCTGGTGGGCAGGGTGCCGAAAGCCCAGTTGTGCACTGGTAAGCAAGCAGCGGTGTCAGGGCGGTCCGGTGGGCAGAGCGCCGAAAGCCCAGTTGAGCGCTGGCAGTGGAGCCACAGCAGCTTGGTGGGCGTGGCGTGGAAAGCCTGGGTGCGTGCATGCAGTGGTGCCGCAGTGGCCCATTGGGCAGGGTGACGAAAGCCCAATTGCATGCTGGCAAGCAAGCAGCGGTGTTGTAGCGGCCCGGTGGGCCGGGAGCTGAAAACCCTGCGCGCACAGGCCGTAGCTCGGGCGGCAGCCGCTCTACGCTCCCGGCTCTGCTGAGACCGCCGGATTCACTCCAAGCACGTCCAGTGCAGCTCTGCCCACTCAAGCCCCAGCCCTCACTCCAAGAGCCCTGTCCTCAGAAGGCGCTCCCTCACAGTCAGTCTCCTCCGTAAATCAGGGGTGCTGAGCTGCTGTGGGCCGGTGCCCTGCTCTCACCCTGCCCGCCGGGAAGTGCCGCCGCCCTGCTCCACAGTCCCTGCTCCACTTTAGGCTCTGTCATCTGATTAGGGCACTGCGTGCTGTCCCTTGAGTTCAGATGTTAAATTGTCCACAGTCTTGTGGGGATTCCACGCTCCCTAGGTCTCGGCTTCCAGCCCGCCCTCGATCCAGCTCCACTGTGACCGTAGTCCCCCAATCCCCTTTGTGTTTGCCAGCCCCGGGCCGCGCTCCGAGTCTCTGTCCCCGAACCGCTGCTTCCCTTTCCCTCTCCCGCTCTCCCCTTTTTCCTCTAACCTTTGTGTGTTGTTCTGCGTTGTGTGGTTCTCTTAGTTGAGGTTTCTTCTCAGGGTTTCCCCTGTGGATTCCCCTCTGTTCACAAGGCCCTTCCCAGGCAGTTATCGGCGTTCTCCTCTCATGCCTCCATCTTTGATCATCCATTATCTATTACTTTTAACAGAAACATTGGCCAATTTTTTTTATTATCATGTATAAAAAAATATTTTATTTATCTAAACTCTAACCCTTGCCTTTCAGAGAGCCTCAGGCAATGCTAGTGGAATAAATATTAAAAAAATAATTTACTCAGCACCTGAAATTTCACTTCCCATACCTTTAATAAATTCACAACAATTGCTCTATTTTTTGAGCTTTTACTATGCATATACCATACTCAGAAATACACACACACAGATTTGACCATACAAAGTCAAATCTATTGGTGTCCCATTGTATAGATGAGGATACAGGTTCAGATGATAAAAAATCACTTGTCCAAGGCATAACCTGCCCAAGTGTGTAGCACAGCCTTATTCAAAGCTGTGCAGACTGATTCTAAAATGCTGCCCTTAGCCAGGCCCCCATACCAGCCAGGCTGGCAGTTACCTCTGAGAACACCAGCTTTCATTCCCAGCCTATGTCTGTTCAGCTCTTTATCCTTTGTTTTATAAAAGAAGGGAAGAGAGAAAGGAAGGATAAAGGAGGAGGTGAAGAAGAAGGGAGAAAACAAAGGAAAAGAAAGGGGGGAAAGGCCACCTCGTATCTTCTGCCTCTCCTGCATAACCTGGGGATAACGTGGAACCCAGCCAACTTTTCAACACTAGTCAACATTGTTGGATAATAAGTATGTGAAGTGTCAGTTGGGTCTGCCTTGCTTTCATTTTGCCTTTGTTTTGTATTTACCAGGAGAAGTATTCTTGCAGATTAAAGGGCCTCTGGAGGATATTTATAAAACCTACTGCTATCAGCACGATGAAGCGCACAGTGTTCTAGAGTCCTATGAAAAGGAGGAAGAGCTGATGCACCATTTGAGCCTCTGCATCCAGTCCTTAAAGTAAGTAAGGCCTTTTCAAAGGATGATTTCCATGCTCTCTGAGTTGCCTAGCAGGGGACATTTTAACTGGATGTAGATGAAAGGTCGCACATACATCCCAGGTTTTATGAGGCTGGCTGAAAGCTCTATTTTGCGTTCTCTTTATGAAAAGCTGACATGCCAGAAACCCTGATTGACATTTTTTTCCCCCTGCAAGGATGACTAAAAATAACATGGGAGAAGATCCGGGGCTCTGTAGAGATAGAACAATGCAATGTCAAAAAGTGAAATGTGGAGAAAAGCCCCTCCTTATTGCTCTTGTTACTTGCCTGCTCCCACATAGATCAAGGAATAGTGTGAGACAACACGTGGCACCGTGACCACTGGAGCACATAGAATAATACAATCAGTGGGATGTCCGTGACGCTCTGCATGGCCCTCACCTTCCCCCAGACTCCCTGTGGGGAAAGAGCAGACTGGCGAACAGAAGCCGGGCCCTGTTAAAGTATGTTTCAGGAGAATAAGTCATGCCTTCCTTCTTATCCTTAAATTGTTGGTGAGAGGTGCTACATATTTTTTTTTAATGTAGAAGAAATATCTATATACTATAATTTTTTTTTTAATTAAAAAAAGCATGAATAAGATAAAAGTCCTTGTTTTTCCATGTATTAATTTTTGGCTAACCCGTGTATTAATAAAAACCACATTTTGCAATTTCATCTAATCTTATCTATGCACATAAATATGGACAGATGTTCAGAGTGATTCTTTTAGATGGAATTGGTATCTTACTGTATATAGTCTTCCCCACTTCATGAAGCTTAAAGCCCAAATTACTGTCTTAGTCCACATCTTACTCAGTGATTCTATTGCTGTCTTTTTATGGATTTAAAAGAATGACCTATTATCAAATGTTCTTGATTAGGCCAAGAGTTAACCTAACAGAGAGAGCTGTGATGTATAAATCAGTGCATAGCAACCAGTCTGACCTTGTACTTCCCCCACATATACTCTATTGTAGGGGGCATTAATGGGAATTCTAACGTAGTACAAGAGGTTGGTAGCTGAAATAAAGTGAAATCATGAGACTAAATGAGACTACACTGCAGAATGGTTTTCCAGGAAGGAACTGGGACTAAAAGTGAGTTTAAACTGGGCCAGAAGAATTTTTTTTAATTAACTTTATTGCCCTCTGCTGGTCATCCAGTTATTATAGGCCTTTAACCATTTTTTTTTTTTTTTTTACTGAATCACACACATTTGTTTAGTGCTTGCGCTGTATAAAGCATAGTCCTGGGTACTGAAAATACAAAAACAAATAAGACTTAGCCCTTGTCCATAAGGTGCTCCATATGATCAGGTAATTATTAGAAGATAACATATGATAAGTAGCTCCAGTTCATTATTTCTCCACCATTTGAAGTTTAGTTCAGTGTCAGCAAATCAATTCAGAGAAAACTTAAAGCTTGAAGTTGTGTCCATATTAATAAATTAATGCATTAGGAGCAAGGTCTAAAGATGCAGATATTTTTGTTTTGCTAGGGAGAAATAATAGTGTTATCCTAGGTGTGAATAAACACATTTTCTACCTTATGCTAGTGACAAGATCTGATCCAATAAATGTCTGGCTTGAACCATTTTCCTTCTTTAGTTTCTAGAAATGAAAGTGAGAAATCCTATAGCAAGGGAACAATTAGCACCTTGGATTATCAGTTCAACTCCAACCCCAGGAATGGAGGTCCATATGGGAAGAGGATGTGGTCCGTTACTTTGGCGTGTGCTCATAACAGTTTACCAAAAGTGGAGCCGTCTCTTCAGAAGGGACGGGCATTAGCTTATTATTCATCAAACTTTTGACTCCTAAGGGAAAGAAAATAACCTTGTCAGAATACTCCACTAGGCAGTACAGCACAGTATCATACCCCTTAAAAAGCAGCTAAAGGTAGAGGTAATTTTCAAACTTCATGAAGTCTTAATGACTGAAAATTACTTTCAGACCCAATGGCTTATTTGATATTTTTTTCTGAAAGCCTTGAATTATTGCCCTGGTGATGTCCCAAATCTATTCCACACGATTCTGATTTTAGGGAATAATTTCAGGCACTGGAAGGTGCTAAGGTTTAGAAAGCACAACATCCAAAGAAGGTAATATTGGCAACACTATTTCTTAAGGGAAAGAAAATCAAAATAAAACAGCTTAAGTTAGAGCTATTTTCCCCAAAGTTGGTTTTCCATGAACATAAAGTTAATGATGAATTGTGCTGGTCTGCCTGAAAGCTGAGGGCAGTAGAATTATTGACAATTCTATAATACTGACCTCAATTGAGCTAAGCTTTAAATTCTGAGAAACAGGTTTTCAAACAGGTTTATAGGCCAAAGAGAGTCTGGAACACCCAAGGGTTTGGTTTCCTTTGCCAAGTAATCAGTTAAAGCTATTACTGTGACTCTGCCTTTTCCTTGTGGCTAAATAGCCAGAGCCCAAGGGCACAGTTGCCAGTTTCTAATGAATATTAGGTGTGGTCTCCATTTTCTACTGTGCAAGGGGGATATTAGGATAACTGGGTTTAAAGTAATATCTACGAGAGAGGTGGCTTCCTGCTTCAGAAGTTAAAGTGGATTTTATAGTAACTTAGGTTGTATTTTAGCCAAAATTAAAATATATTTATTGAGGGCCTAATAAATATGTATTAAGAGTGCTAGATAATGTTGACAATGCTTTCTACATATATTTATAAGCATAGTTCTTGCCTCCTAGGAACACACCTTCTAGTTGTGTAGATAAAGCCATCTGGAAAGCTGAATAATAATCACCGAGTTAATTTAAATAACACACCAGAGGCTGTCATGGTGAAGTTCAAGACTAATTTCCAAAAAGATGGTAGAGAGATTTCCTGGTTCTGTAACACACGTAAGCTCATAACCTTTGGCTAGTCTTTGAAGTCCAGTATCATTCAAAAGGGAAAATAATATTTGTATCCAGATTTTGAATCTTTTTGAAATATTAGGGAGTGTTGCTCTCAGTGTGTGAGTTCCCCTGCATCAGACCCATCAGGGATGTATATTAAAAGTGCAAATACCTGAATTCTGCTCCAGACCATAAATAAATAAATAAATAAATAAATAAATAAATAAATAAATAAATAAATAAATAAATAAAGGATTGCTGGAGGTCCAGCCCAGGGTAGGCACCTTAACCAGCACCCTTAGGTGACTGTGCATACAAACTCAAGTTAAGATCTACTTTAGAAGGAAAAATGTCCACAGAACTCACTCATTGCTTTCCAGAAACACATGGGCTTGTGTTGTGAGTATTGATACAATCTAAACAGTAATCTCAGGGTTTGGAGACCTTAAGAAAGAAGAGACAACTACTGCTATCCAAAGGCACAGTACCACATCCACACCTATAGCATACAAACTGGAAGTCTGCAAGTTTTTATTTGTTCAACAAGGAGTATTCACAGAGATGCATTAGTGACCCTTAAGATTGTGTGAAATACTGTATTAATGCAGTCCCTAAATTTATGGAAGTTATTTGCTAAGGATCTAGTTACTCAGCCTCTTTGGGGTTATTTAAGGTTTCTGATTTGTAGGAGGAAAGTGAAAAATAGAATAGCTATAAATGCCAGTGTAGCTATAATTAGGATAGGCTGTCTGCTGCCTCCTTTTTCTGTTTTTCTAGTTATAAATACTGCCAAGTCCCTGTTGCCTTTCAGAGGCCCTAGAGATCTGTTTATTTTGTAACAAAAAACGAATGATGGGGATTTTCCAAATTTTTTCGGTAGCTGGAAGACATATTTGTAACTTCATGTCTAGTTGTTATAAACTTATCTATATTTTTCTTCCTAACCATGGCCACTGTCCATAGAAGGAAAATTTCTTACTTACAGTCAGTCATCTGGGCACTTTGGCTGCTCATATTCCTGCTCTAACTTCTCTATTGAGAGAGGTAGCTGTAAGTTCACACAACACAAATCTGAGGAATAGATATCCATGTGTTCACCACATTATACATTTCATAGTATCATTATTCTAATGGTGTGTTCCACATAAAAATTGAAATCACTTTTGGAAATTCAGTTTCTTGTTATGTGGCATCATGTTTGAATGAAGACTATATAATCCTTAAGGAATAGCCATATAAAAACTTTTGTTAATTGAGTCAAGTTATTATGAGCCCATGAGGGTTGGAGGAATGAAGGTGGACATATTTTCTTTATCACATAAATGGGTAGATGAATACAACTTAATTTCCTCCTTCTTGAATTGTCCTTGGCTGTGGATAACTTCTGGAAAATTTTATCCTAAAAGAGAATTTTTTATTTATTTATTTATTTTTATGATGGCCAGTTAAGGCAGAGATGTTATAATGTAGTGAGTGCCACTCTTTCACTACTCCAGCAGGGGAAACTTGTTGGAAAATCTATTTAATGTATTATAAACACATTAAATACAGAATTTAATTTATATTATAATATTTCAGTTTTGTTTGGTTTAAATAAGTAAAATAGAAAGAGAAAAATATTTTCTTGTCTTCTCTAGAAGTTCAAAAGGACAATCTCTTCTTTCAACTTCAAAGTATGTGTTTTGGTTTCAAAATGACTGCATTATTCACTTGTTTGTTTCCAATAGAACACTGCATTTTATTTTTATTTAATTGCTCCCCAAAATTTTCTGATTTATGATCCACAGAGCATATTGGGGAAATGGAATTCCTCATTAGAAGGGATAAAAATTGAAGAAAGAATGTGAGCTTAAAGGAAATGAAGAGAAAGAAATATTGGACAGGGGGTAGTGGCGTTATAATTTCTTTCATTGAAGTAAGAGTTCTTCAAACAGCAGTTAATAGTTGCCTAAGATTGTGGCAGCTGCTGATTAAAAACAAAAAAAATTATAATTCTCTGCTTGATTCACAACTAGGACGTTTTAGATTCAGCAGAACTTAATTATTTCAAGATGTGTAGGAATCCATCCATATAACTTTTCTGAAGCGTGAAGAAATAATTGCTTTACACATATGTATACCATTATTTTCAACATAGAACACTGGGATTCATTAAAAAAAACATATTAAGATCAATTAAAATTTATGAAATTTAGCATAGATATTTATTGTTGAATTCTTTTTCTCAATCATTGAATACGGAAAAACTATCTACTAGTATGTGATGAGGTCACAAAATTTCTTATATTGAAAACATTTCCCAAAGATTAGAAACCAGAGGTCACGGTGATCAGGTTATTAACACAGGTTATTACTTTATTTCTTTATAGCCATGTGAGGCTTTTAGAGAAAAATTTCCATCTCCCTCATTCCTGAACTAAAGTTCATTCCTGAACTTTAACTTGATTTCCCCTTCCCATTGTTAATCAGTTAATTTGACAAATATGTTTGTGGTCCTACCATGTCCCAGCCACTTTTTAAGGTACTGGGATTACAGCAGACAACAAAAGCAAGTGTAAACCCCAGCCCTTGTTGGGATGATGGTGTGGAGAGATAGACAATAAACAAAAGAAGTATAGTGTATATTAGAAAGTGACACAAAAAAAAAAGAAAGAAAAGAAAAAGTGATGAAGCAGTGTGGAGGGGAAAAAAGCAAGGAATGGGGGTAAGGAATCCAGTGGGAGGTGGGGCACACATTTTAAAAGGTTGGTCAGGGAAGGCTTCACTGGGAAGGAACATTTGAGGAAAGAGCCGAAGGTAATAAGGAGTGAGGTTTATCTGGAGGAAGCCCATCAGGCCAGAGAATAAGAACAGCAAGTGCAAACACCTCCAGGCAGGAGCCTGTCTTCGGGTTTTAGAAAGTGCAAGGAGGCCTAAGCAGGGGCCACAGATGGGAGAGTAGGCAAACAACAGGAAATGAGATGGAGTGAGATAGAGAGGTGGAGGGAGAGGAAGATCACATGCTTTGGAAAGGTTTTAGTTTTACTTGAGCAAAATGGAAGCCACAAAAGCTAGCAGTGCCTAGTGAGAGGTTTGTGGGAATTCTCTCCTTGAATAGGAGAATTGTTTATAATCTGCATCACACTATTTACAGAGCTATTACACAGCATTGGATAGTTGCTAGTCTAGTTGTTTTCTGCAAGTCAACTACACTTTCCACTGTAACCTTGTAATCTCAGTTTCTCTTAGTATTATGTTTAATAGTCTTCTTTATCATGTGAACAAAAAGTGACCTTTAAACCTATTTTTAAATGACCAAAATTTACTAGCTAAAATCTGAATCAAGAGTTTTTCACCTTATATTAAGTGTAAAAACAAAAATGGTGCAAACTTATGATTATGAAATGAAACAAATTCTATAAAACATTCATGAAAATGACTTATTACTTCATTTTATGCAATAAAATTTTTAAAGCTTTATAATGTTGGCATGTTTATTACCTCAAATATGTGGATATCCATTAATTTACTTATTTCCCCCCTCTCTTACAGGAAAATATACGTGCAAGAGTAAGTATTTTTGTCTTAATAATAGAAATTAAACACGAAAATCATGAGGAAAAGTTGAATATCTCTGTACAAATTTTTTGTTTTTACAATTTGTTCACTGCTTTTAATAAATAAGCCAAGATTTCAAAGGCATTTGCCTAGACATTATTAGCACTTATTTCCAATTTGTCTGAGATAATCTTATGTATTAAATTATTATCACTTGTACTGTACTAAACTTTTTAGAGGAATCCTGGGATATAATTCACTTAAATCACAAGTTTGCTGGTGCCAGAAATTCTTCAGGAACTTCTTATCACAAATAAGTTTAGAAAGCTTAATGTGTCCAAAAACACTTCTTCCTAAGAACAATATTAGTCTTCAAAAATACCTAAGGTTAATACCATAATGTTTTTAAATTTTTCATACACTAATGTACAAAAAAAATTCTTTATGCATTATAGTAAATATTAGTTATTTTCTAATTGGAGGCGTGTATGATTTATGAAGAAAAGAAATCATACCCATATATATATTATAGCTTGAAAATGAAATATTAAGATGAAATAATTGGTCACTAAGACAATATAGATATTATCATATGGAAACAACACCTTTGATAAAAATGTCATGGTCAGCAGCTACCTAAGCTCTTGAGTTCTTTGTGTGTGTGTGTGTGTGTGTGTGTGTGTGTATTCTAAACTCTTGAAAACTTACATCAGGAAATACAAAATTTACAACATCAAAATTATATTAATTTAAGCTGTAAAAACCTGTCATTCATGCTTTGGTGCAGAGCAACCATGGGGAAAGACAGAATTCAGAAGGAAGTGGAAGAATCAGGCATTATCCAGGAGACTTGTGAACTAAGGCTTTGTACCTCAGCCAGGTTGACAAGTTAGTTGTTGACATGCCAAACAAGCACCCAGTTCTCTTATTTAATAAGTCTTTTCTTTCCAAAGAAAAAATAATCCTATATACAGGTATGAGTAGGTTGTTCGATGCGTTCCCAAACTGGGAGCATTTGAATTTGAAGATGTGCATAATTAGAAGAAGGCCTTTTGGTCCTTCCACATACCACCTGGCTTTTTTTCAATGATAGTTGATGAGGTTGGGAGAAGGAGTAAGGTTTCTGTCTCATTATAAAGCCTGTGCTCCTGGCATCATTGTGCCCAGGACTGGAGATTCACATACCTGGATGATTAGAGAACTTCATATGCTACAGATTTTGCTTAGTATTTTTTTCCTAAAGCTTAGGTTTTTATGGGGGGTGGGGAGTAGAGGCAGCAGGAGGGATTCAGAGGAGGACAGTGAGAGATTCTTTTCATATACGGTAGTTAGCATGCACAGGCTCCTCCATACAGAATACTTACAACAAACAGCACATTGTACTGAGAAACGTGCTTAAAAAATGACACTAGCTTTTGCAGAGATCCTGCTGTGTGGGAGTCAGCAGCTGTGTTTGCCCCTTCTAGCCTATTCTGTACGTGAAAAACCGAAAGAGGAAGAGCATTCACAGCATGTGTCTGGATGAACATCAAAGACACGTCTGCCCTGAGTTATTTTCCTTCCTGTTTCTCTCACTCAGGTCGACAGGCACACACACTGCAACATAAAAGGTAAAAGGCAATGTCAAAGACTATGTAATTGTTAGGCTCCCTAGCAGCTAAGGCCAAGAATGTTGCAGCCAAGAGTGCGTTTTAAGGGGTGGGCATTTGAGTAGCTATATATATATATATATATATATATATAATTTCCCCTTAATGAAAACTACAAATTTTCTGGGTTGTTTTTTTTTAGTCTACATTTTTTAAAATACAGAGAAAGGCAAAGCTATTTATATCTTCTAAAATGATTACTTTTGATTACAATCATATACAAATACCAAAGAAAGTGTTAAAGGGATGAGAACCATAGCACCCCCACCAAAAAACACGCGTATCTGATACAGTACCATGTCCTAAAGCAGGAAAAACATATCTCTTCTAAATTTAAATATCTCCAGAAATGCAGCTTTAGATACTCATGGTTTTAAACTTGGAAGTATATATCCTCTGTCTGACTAGCGATTCCAAACTTTGGGTTATTATTAATTTCAAAATATTATGTTGTTTTTTATTTTCTTAAGCTTTATATTTTTAAAATTATTGAAGAAGCGCTGCAAAATTTAGAAAATTAAAATAAGGATAGTAAAGACGATCGGTGGTCATATTCCAGAGTTACCTATTGTAACTGTTAAAATGTGAAGTTTCTTACTTCACTGCAATTATTTCCTCTACATACACACATATTAACTAAAATAGGACTGCTTTATATTTCCTGGATGTAAACTTGCTACTCCGTTCATCAGTACATCCTGAGCATCTTTCGATGTAGTAAACATAGATCTGCATTGCTTTATGACTGCATAATATTCAATCTGATGTATACCCCATAACTTACTTCATCAAACCCCTACAGATAACTTGAATTTTGTCTGTCTTGTAAAGATTGATGCTATTTGTGCATGATCTCAGCACAATAATTTATTTTTTCTGATAAATTTCTAAAAGTGATATAAACAATTACTCGTTTTTATGGGGAGTTAATTATCCCCCCCCCATTTTATTAGTTTTATTTCTGGTAATCATTAATGGCAAACTCATGGCCACTCATATTTCAAGACACCCAGATGAGTTATGTATGTCTTCAGTTTCATCTGCATAAAAAAGCCTCTCCTAGAGCCTTTCCTTCTGCCGAGTTTGCACTGGTGACTGGGCACAATTGTTTTAGAAATTCCTTCCCTTCCTCAGGAGATTCTCTGCCTCTTTCCTGTTTTGGGTAGAGTACATCCTTCAGTGGTTTCCTCTATTCATCAAAGAATGCAAATGCACAGGAAGTAAAATTTTTGGACGTTTTATATCCAACGTATCTTTTCTTTCCCCCTCACACTTGATTTATAGTTTGGATTCTAAACCAAATGTAGAATTCTATATTGAAAGTCACTCACCTTCAAAATTTATTGGTAATTTTTACTGTTTTCTAGCTTTCAGTATTGCTATAAGAAATCTGAAGTTTTTTTCTGATTCTTAATCATTTGTTTGTACCTGTTTGTTAAACGTTTCTCTGAAAGATTATGTAGGATTTTCTGTTTGTCCCCAGTAGTCTGGCGTTTCATGAATTACAAGGTGTGACTCTTTGTGCTGGGTACACAGTGAGATCATTTATTCTGCTAAATCATGTCCTTTTCTTGAATTGTTTCACTGACAATTTCCTCCTCATATTTTCAACATTCTCTTTTTCTGGGACTCATCATTTCTATATTAAACCCTAGAACAGTCCTTTAATTCTCTATTTTTCTTCTGTTTCCATCCATTTCTATTTTTGCTCTCTCTGGAAAGTTCCTAAATATTTTCAACAACACTTGTGAGTTTATATTTCTGCTATTATTCTTTAATTCCAAGCAGTCTTTCCTTGGTCCTCCAGATGATCTCCTTTGCTTATATAGCACCCTAAGAATTAGACTGTTCCTTAAACAGATTTGCAACTAGTTCTTATTCCAATCCCCACCTACCTCTCTCTCCACTTCCATAGGTTCTCAAGGACTCTATTTAATGAGCCTTTGGAGGAATGACTAAATTATTGCCTCTTTATGTTACTGGTTCTCTCTGGTCTGTTGCATCTATTACCATTCATTCACCTCCTTTACATCTTCTAAAATTTATTAGATCTGTATTTATTTTCATAGCTATTTTTAATTTCTAGAAAATGGCATTTGTTTATTATTTGTGCAGCAATATACAGTTATATCTAAAACTACTTAAGATGTTTTTTAAAAGGAATGCATTGAAAAGAAATTAATACTAGTACAAATGGTTTGTGGCTACTGTAAAATAAATATTAAATCTAGGATATTTGTGGTCATAAAATAGAGGAAATTCAAAGTAATATGATCAATAGTTACATGATTATTTCTCATTTCTTTCATTTTCTCCCTCTAATTAAGAAATATAGACGTATCTCAAAGTTAAATATCTGATATTTTGTTCTCCACCATAGTGTTTACACTGTTTAAGCGTCATTTTTATTTCATTGTGCAACTGTTTTTCTTGGATTTAATGTGAAGCTCTTTATAACAAAACTAAATGCTGTTAAGACAGTGGTCTGTGTTTACTTGACTTTGTAAAGTCCCAAAAATAATTTGTAATGATAGTAGTATAGCTACTTGTGATACTAAATACTTGCCAAAATATTCATGAAACAGAGAAAGATGAAAGAGAATTATAAATTATTAGTAATAACTGCCTGAGTTTTCAGCCCAAATGGTATGTGAAATTGTTATGTATTTGGTTACTTTCTGTGGAGGCAGCCTGTGATAATTGGCTGCTTGGCTGAGCTGGGTTATAAAGGGACACATCTACCCCACAGTTACCAGAACTTAATCTTAGTGAGAGGGGTTTGGTGGCTGAGTCTTGTGACACTGAATACTGGAATGTCATTATCTTACAACACATTCTCTATCTTTTCTACCATATTGCTTGTATATGTGATACAGATATCAGAACACCATTGCTCATCATTTGGGCAACTGTCCAAAGTCCGTGTCTGAAGACAAAAGTGTCTGGGAGATTTCTCTTTTGGGGGGTAATGCTTGCATTTGTGATGCTTTTAAGAGAAACAAGTAATTTATCATTTTTATTATTGTAATTTGAAGTGTAAAAGGGAGAGAATAGAATTTTGATGCCAAAGAGTGATGGAAAAAGAAATAGCGATAAAATCTGAACACAACTAAAAGGCCTAGGTTGACAGATTTTGATAAGGAAGAAAGGAAGGCAGCTCAAAGATAGAAGATATTATTTAATATATCTGGGAATATTTTTGAAATTAAAAAAAATGTTTAAATATATAATGATAGAGCACACTACACTAATTAATAATCTTATTTTTATTTTTTTTTTAAGATTTATTTTATTGATTTTGACAGAGAGAAACAGAGACAGAGAGAGACAGAGAGAAGGGGGAGGGGGCGGTCCAGAGCAGTCTCCATAGTTGACATGAGTTTTTCCATATAGTTTCACTCCACAGGTGGGCACAGGGCTGCACAGGGCAGGAACTGGGCTGGGAGCCTCTCACATAGTGAGCGCTTACCATCAGCTTTCCCTAGTAATCTTATTAAAACTGAGGTTTTTTTTACTGAATTGTTTAATTATACTGTCTGTATTTTGATGATATTTCCAATAATTTTAAGTAAATTAAATA
>PVKE010040788.1:0-14445 GCA_004027555.1 Craseonycteris thonglongyai | reverse complement strand
CTACAAGTTATATATATCTAGCTTGATTACTTATTTGACATTTTGTATTAAGATATTAATATTCATAAAATTCAGATACTGACAAGAAGTTCAAACAAGAAAATAGGCATATTAATATTAATAGCAAAGCAAGACCTTCAAATTAGGCAAAGAGGATTTGTTAAAAAATTGTGTGAAAGCTACAGTCCCTAAAGATGATAATACTGTAGTTATGAACTGATATGTACTTAGTCATGGACCATCTAGATGTATAAAAAAAATATATTAAATTATAATTTTAGGATGTTTCAACTCTATAGTCAAACAAAGAAACTTTAACATTACTTTCACAGAAATCAATAAAGAAATTAAAAAATCATAAAGATAGTATTAATAAGCATGAGTTAATGGACATATAATTTTCTTTCATTTTTTTAAGATTTACTTTTATTGTTTTTGACAAAGAGAAGGAGAAGAGCCCAGGGAAGTCTTCATAGTTGCAGATCATTAGTTTTTCAACATGGTTTCATTCCACACAGGTGGGTGCAGGGCTGTGCAGGGCGGGAACTGGGTACGGGGCCTCCTGCATATGGGTCACACCCTTGCAAGCTGGGGGCTGAACTGGGAGCTTCCTATATGGAAGCTCTCCCTGGCAGGAACTGAACTGGGGAGCCCCCACATGAAAAGCACACCAAAGGTCAGCATGTGGGTCCCCATGGGCCAGGGCCAGGATTGCATCCTCAGACCTCGGGCTGTAAAGCAAGTGCTCAACCCGCTGAGTCATCCCGGCTTTCCCTCTTTCTTTATTTTTATTTTATTTTATTTTATTTTTTTGACTCAATTAAGCATAGATCTGTTTTCACCTTGACATGGTCACAAAAAATTAAGTGTAAACTAGGTCACAAAAAGTTTTTACCAGATTTCAAAAGGCTATCTTCATTACTGAAGTTTCTAATTCATATTTCCAAATCGTAAGACAGGAACAGTTTGTGGACTGCGTGAAGTTGCTGTTTGGAATCCTCTATTTCCTTTGTTAACGTGCTATCACCATCATCACCACCCCCACTGCTCCTCCCCCAGGATTCCAGCCAATGCCACATCCCTATTCAACCTTGCTCAGCTTAGCAGTTGGGTTTTAAAAACCCTGACAAATTCACCCCTTTATAAGTGCAAGTTTACAAAGGTGGACTCCTCCATTTTACTCTGAATATTTTAAACTGGTGTCAGTTGTTGATTGCCTCTTAATAAATCACCATAAACTCCATAACTTGAAACAACAGGATTTCTTATTCATCACAATTCTATTCATCAGCTGTGCAATTCCTCTTCATATTGCCCCAGACACACTCATGCAGTTGCCTTTCAGGAGAGTCAGTTGGGCTTGAAGGTCCAAGTAGTCCTCATTCGGGTCATATCAGAACTGACACTTGTTGGCTGAAGTGACTTAATTTTCCTGTACATGGCCTCTCATCCAGGAGACTAGACCTAGCTTCCTTCCATGGAAGCTTCAAGATAGCATTCCAAGAGGACAAAGACAGCTTAAAAGCCTCTAGAAAGCTCGGCTTTGGAACTGGCAAATATCACTTCAACCACATTGTATTGGTAAAGGCAACATTTGAAGGATAGTCTGGGTTGAAGAAGTAGAGTGATCGCCTTCATCTCTTAATGGAAAGAGCTGGAAAATATTATGGTCATGTTTTCAATCTACCATAGACCCAACTGTCTTTGTGATACAAAGCAACTAGATGCTCACCAATCCTCCCTCCACTTTCTGGACATGAAACAGGACTCTCTTTTCCAGGCTCCCTGTATGTAGACTGCGTCCAAGGCTTGGATTCATGGCATTTCCAGGTGCAGCGTGGATCCTATGGTCTGTTTTCCAGCAACAACATGTGCTTAAGATGGCAGCATCGTAAAATGAAAGGAGCACCAAACTCTCTAGGGTTGTATGTTTTTGTTTTTGTTTTGTGTTTTGAAGAAGAAGAAACATCTGATTTTCATTGAATTTTGACATGAACAAGAAATAAACTTGTATTAAGTCAAAGAGTTTCAAACACACTGCAGTCTAGCATACCCTAACTAATAAAACCTTTCAGAACAGAAAGAATAAATCTCCAATAATAGAGTGTCAGGCATGGCAGAACTCTGGTGATGGAGAATTTTTGTTGTAGCTGTTTTTATTAGAGATTGAGGAAAAAATTCCCCCTCATTGCATACCATCTAGTAGTCTTCTTTCTACTTATTAGAACATTGCCTCTAATGGTACCTGTTAGTCCCTTGGACTACGGTGGCAGAGATTCCCCTGTACAAGTATATATGAGGGCTGTCCAGAAAGTATCCAGCCATGTATATGAAAAATACAGGCATTAATGGCTGGTGTTTTTTTCCAGACAGCTATCATATTTCTTACAATTCCCTCTCACAATTAAGCTACTGCTATGTAGAAAGAAGAGATAGCTGCTAGCATATGCAATCATCCGGAGACGCGAGCTCATGACTAGCTTAGAAAGACTATCTTCGAGGATGGCTCCAAAATTCTTTTCTTTTCTTTCTTTCTTTTCTTTTTTGCACTCTTGCTCTCTCATTATCTCTTATCTCACTCCTTCAATACAGGATCTACTCCTTTCCATTGGAACAGCATTTACAGAAATTGCCAGCTCCTGAAGAGGCTCGTTTTTCCTTTGGTTCATAGCTGAGATAACTCAGTCAAATGATAAAGGATCAAGTGGGCTACTGGGAAATTTGTATCCACTTTCTGGATGAAACTCCTCCAAGTGTTTTAAAGATGTAAACCTGTGCCTTTTTATGTCTGGCAATGATGCTGATGATGAGAAAAACTCTCCCAGCCCAGGAAGATCGATCCAAGATCTATTTATTTTTCCATAATTCCTCTGTTTATGTGTTCTCAAATGACTAATGAGGCCAATCTGGAACTGACACATTTTGCCCCAATTTAGACAGATGGTTTCAGTACATGTGCATAAAGAAAGTAATGTTGGAAATGTGAAAATAAAGATATGTTTTGTACCCTTCTGAGTTTTTCTAAGAGAAAAAAGATAAAATAATAAGGGCACATTGAAAGGTTTCAGTGTTACTAAACCATACGGTGTGATCCTCTCACCTTAGAAACTCCTGAGAATCACTGCACCAACATATAGATGGTTTCTTCAGCCCAAACACTTGGGAAAGTCTAAACATGTGCTCAGTCATTGCTTTAGAAACCTTGTATAAGGGACATTAAGTGAACTGTTGCTGATCAAAATGTGACCTCACTCCAAACCTGAGCCCTTCCTAGAAGTGAAGCAAAACCAAATATTTCTGGGCAATTTGAAATGTAAACAGGGCTGACCATTTTTCAGGACTCTGCATGGATGACACATTTGTGAACCTTCTACTTCAATCGAATCATCCACATTTTAGTGTGATCTGTCTTGGGAAAATCCTAGAAGTCGTCATGTATTTCCAATTTACTCTATAAAGCCTAGCAATAGGAAGACACATTTATTACTTCATTCATGCATTCATTCCTTCACTCATGTATTCTCAACTATGCTCAGTAAACACTTATTCTGGGTAAGACAGGATCCTTGATGTTGCAAAATTCTGACATGAATACATTCATTGGCCCTATCTTCAAGAAACTCATGGGTTTTACAGACATGTAAACAAGTTGTGCTATAGTAGGATAAATGTATAGCTCCTTAAAGAACATTTCATTTTTGCTAATAGTGGCTGTAGTGGTAACAATATCAAAAAATTAGAATGGAGGAGTGAAAAGGAAAGAAAGCAAGTATAATAGGTTGCCCTGAGACATATTACCCAGAAATCTGTGCCACACCAGTACCATTAATGGTAATTTGCTGAGCTATTAAGCTATTTATGGTGGTAGAATAGACAAGGGTTTGTGTATGGTCTTACATATATGCACAAGTAGAATATATACATATGCATCCAAAGCTCATTGATGCAGTACAGAATTAAGACAAGGCAGAGAAAGGATGTGTTGTGGGCCGTGGGTTGGCCAGCCATGTACTACTGCAGCGAAGCACCAAAGGATTTTCAGAATCCTAAATTCTAACCTGGTCATTACGAAGATATGTTTTTCAAAATAAGAAGGCAGAAAAAAATATGAATTCATATCTTGCTAACTAGATGTATAATTTTAAATGGCATGCATTATGAGGACTTTTATTTCTACACTAGCCCCAGTCCAGCCTAGCCACAGATTGTGTATGTGTGGGAGTCTAGTCATCACAGGCACAAGTTTTGCAGCTTGGGCTTCTGGTTTCTTTGGTAGTGATATTTCCTCACAATCTTTGCAGGCTTCTGACATACAGTAGACTCTCCATTAACTGAAACTCAAGCAACCAGCACTCTCAAGCAACTGGCAGAAACAAATCAAAGAAATAATATTACATTTATTCAGCGTGGGTACTGGTTAGCTGACAGTCTACTATATTTGTTTCCAGTTAGTTCTTATATTCCATGTAACCACAGTCATTCCTCTTTCTCTCAATTTAACATAATCTACCTTGAGATCATTTGAAACAATGGGTTTAGGTTGGTAGACAACACTGTTTATCTGATCTTTGGCACTAAATCGTCTCGTACTTTCAGAAGAACTTGTAATGAGAGGGATGCTTTAGAAGCTTGAGGTCTCAGCCTTGATAAAAATAGTGTCACCGGCACTACTCCTAATACCTAGCCTGACTTCAACTCTTTCTTGTAGAATTTTGCTAAATGTAGCAAAATAGAAGCCAGCACGTACCAATCATATAATTTTTTTCATATAAGTTTGGCTAGATATTGACTCTGTTGGCATAAGGTCTGCTATCCTCGGTATTGCAGGTGAGAGTTTTATCAAATGTTTTACTAAAGGATAATACAGATCCTCAGATTTCTAGTCTGTGATATGTGTGTTCAGCCCCTATGACCCAATGCTAAGCTAACAGAATACATTTTACATGTCTGTTAGGACAGTGTGCAATTTAAGTACCAGTTTCTATATTAATTGTAGAAAACAAACTCAGTTGCATGAGACCCAAAATACAATACTTAAGCAAGAGTCAAGTTCAATACTCTCTTAATAGCAGTCCCGGGTTGAAGGGCTCCCCATATAGGAGGCTTGCCCTGGTAAGACCCAAACTGGGGGCATACCCCAGTTCAGCATATGGGTCCACATGGGCCAGGGCTAGGACTCAATCTTCAGACCCTGGGGCTGCAAGACAAGTGCTCAACCCACTGAGCCACCCCAGTATTTCCCCCTTTTATCTTCTAAGAGGATACTTCCCCACATTCTATAAAAGCCCATCTGTCACTTGAAGGTTCCAATGATTAGTCTCTTTCTCCATTGTTTTGTGAGATACATTTTCCACAGATAAGGAGGTTTTCCTAAGTACCGGTATGTGCAAAAGAGGTAGGATTTGAGGTGAATGTGAAAGTAATAAAAGAGGGCAGACAAAGGGAGCCAGGCTTCTGTGGGATTGACCAGAGGAGCTGTCACTACTACTCAAATTCTGCACAATCTTAGGAGAGGGATTCAGCAGGTATCCACAATAAAATGCCAATGTTGAACTTGAACTACGTACTTAAATTCTCTGTTCTTCAGTTTCCTCCCCTATAAAATGGAGATGTCATTTACCTCATACGATTATTCTGAAGATTTCAATGAGGGGATGTACATAAAGTTCAACATAATTTGCATAATGTACACACTGAGCTTGCATGAGATAAATATTTAATCAATATTACCTGAAATGTGTATCTTGGAATTCTTATTTAAATCATAATAGAGGACAGAAAATATATTTTTATTCATACTAATATTTTTCACTGCTTCTAACATTGTGCCTGGGGCACAAAAATCATTGAATGAATGAATGAGTGAATGAATGAATGAATGAATGAATGAATGAAAATAGTTGACCGACCTACACAAGGTTTCCTTGGCTTCTTTAGTTTCTTAGTGGTTCTTAAATAGTGATTTAAAAATGAGGAATTTGTTAGAAATGTGAGCCAATGTACATAATTCTATCTGAACAAAGGAAGTCAAAGCTGCTTATTAATTTATGGTGAAATCAGAATGTCTGTCTGGGAAAACTAAACATACAATAACATTGAATTTCCTAGAACACACACAAAAAGAATCCTGAAGTTTCTTTAGGAAAATGGAGCCATCTACAGGCCAAATCAACTTAGAATAAAAAATAAAAATAAGTAAACATTTAAAAAATAAAATTCATTCCTTGAATTATTTATTATACAATAAGAATGTTTTTTCTTAATGTGTTATTACTATTATTTTTGTTTCTTGCTACTCTCATTCTTCTTTTCAAATATCAGAGCTCTAGTTCCAAAGAATATCCAGAATACGACCAGTTTTTACTTCCTTCACCACCACCTGCTCCACTATCCCTTCTCCCTTAGATCAATGCAATAATCTCCTAACTAGTCCCCTGCTTCTGTATTTGACCCATGACAATTCATGCACAGCAGAACCAGATGTAAATCCTTTCAAAGTAAGCTTATCTTTCCATTAAATTTTTTAAAAGTAATGAATGTCTACCATAAGTCATACATGATTCCAAGTATTGGTCATAAAGCTATTATGTCAGTTTTTGTGAAGAAAACAGAAAAGGTTATGAAAAAATCATTACATCCAGAATAATACAGGTGAGAGCAGAACAAATGGTGAGAAATAATGCAACTGACTCTCTTGAAAATGAGAGAGCATTTAAACTGGTTCATGAAGGACAAGTAGAGAACATCTGAATTTTTTTCTTTCTAGTGATCATAAGAAGAATATTAGGAATAAGCCAAAAGCTGGCATTTTTTGAGGATTAACTACCTACTGGACACAGTGCTAAATGCTGAAATGGGTGGCCTCACTTAATCCTTACAACTACTCAAATGAGTAGACATGTTAGCTCATTGTGCAGAGGCAGAAACTGACAGTTACGGCACTTAGGTAACTCACCTAGGGTTACCTTTATAGTCAGCAGTGGTTCTGAGAGCTGAATCTAGCCTGTTATAGGAGCCTGTGATCTTAAGGACCAGGCAACACTCTATGAAAAGCAAAAACAGAGATTGTGATGACAAAGCTACTGCAACAGCATGGGGATCCTCAGTATCTGTTCTGTAGGCTTTTCACTGCCCAGCATCCTAGAGCTTTGAAGTAGCTGTGATTATTTAAGTGAGTGTCCTGCAAATCCCTGCCTTGACATAAATTGTTGATGTGCAAACCCACGTGTACAGATGCTGCATGACACTATCAAATGAAGAGGCTGTAACCAGAACACGAACCCCAATTGAGCAGATACCATGTCCTGTCACCACTGTGTCCCCAGTGTGCCATGCTTGGCATATAGTGGATGCTGAATAAATGAACAGATGAACTGAGGCTCTGACTGCACTTTAAATATCTAGTTATAAGCTTATAAGCTGAATGGCTAGAAATGTCATTGGAAGAAAACAAATTGCACAACCAATGTGTATGATGCCCAACAGTTGACTGATTTTACATTGTCAATGTGGATGTTCTAGTCAAGAATTTGAGCCTTAAACAGGCAACTGAGCAAGGATCAGGAATAGGCTAAATCAAGTCTAAGTTTGGGTTAGTCTTGTTTACTTGAAGTCTAAACTTATAACCGTGCTATCACCAGCTTCAGTCAGTGACATGCATAACAAGTGCATGCTTCGCTGATAATCATTCAGGCAGAGCTTTTCACCCACAAAGCCTGTGACAGTCATGCCAAGGGGCACAGGCAGAGAAGCCAGCAGGCATCAAGTTCCTAAAGGTTATGGTAAAAAGGCCTTAAAATGAGAAGCTTCTAAAGCTTCCCTTGACCATATTATTTCATCTCTTAGCCTCTGTTTTCTCATCTGTAAAACAGCGATAATTACACATCCTTTACTACAGAGATGAAATGAGATAACCTACATTAAAGCAGTGAGATAAAATGTAAAATTAAATAATGAAATTATGCAACAGTAATTAAATTAATGTGTATTATTTTTTTAAATAAAATAGAAATTATGATCTAAAAATCAAACAAAAGAACACCAAAAAACAAAAGCAAAACTACAAAAAAACTTATACTTGCTTTTACCCAATCATAATTCTAAGTCATCCACATGCAGTTACTTAAGTTAATAAAGTTATATTGGGTAAAAGCAAGTATAGAAGGAAAGGAAGAGGCGTGCACTAAGCATATAATGCATAAAAACATGGCCTCCGCTAACTCACTGGACCCTGAAAGCAATTTAGGTTGGGTTTCACACCATCTGCAACTTCTCAGACTTCAGAAGCTTTGAATCAGCACGGTACCACCTTGCCATAGACAGGGCACAATTCTAAAAATAAAGAGAAAAATCAAGACATAACTCTGGACTCAGTCCAGGATCTTGTCTTGAAGTCTTACAAAATGGCTCTCTTCTGCAGAAATAAAGGATTAATCATATCCTTGCCCATGTCACACTTATACAGTCTTTTCAACATTTCCCTGTTGCATTGCAAACTCCCTGATCCCAAGTCGTGACCTCCATGGTCTTTGTGATGTTCTTCCCCTAGGGCTTCAAAAGTATGTTCTCACTCTCCCATTTAATCACTTTCATCACTTCCCTTTTATTTCAATCACCCATCAACAGCCACAGCTGTCTCACAAGTGTCTACTATTCAGCTTACAAACTAGGATGACTGAACATTACCATAAAGGGAAATATTAATAAGTTGAACTTTTGTAGAATCAAGAAATTCTGCTCATCGAAACGTAATTGAAAAAAACCAAGAGAATGCATTTGCAGACTTAAATCTGACAAATAACTGTGTTCAAAGTTTTTTTTAATCTATTTCGCTCTAATAAAAAAGGATAACCAAGATTTTTAAATAGGTAAAAAACTTCAGTAGATAGTTCACAAAATAGAAAAGCTAAATGGTAATAAGCACATGAAAAGACGCTCAACATCACAAGGCATCATTCCAACCACAATAAAAAAAGTCTATGTATCCATTAAAGCAGCATCTATTTACAACTGAATGGAACAGTGTTAGAAAATATGTGGAAGTAGAACTCTCATACCTATCTGGTGGAATTAAAATTGGTACAACTACTTTAGAAACCATGATGATATTTAGTAAACCTGAATGGGTACATATCCTACAACCCAGCAATTCTCCTCCTAAGTATATTCCCAACAGAAATGTATATGTATCCAATAAGAACCAAAGATATATGTAAGAATGTTCAAAGCAGCATTATTGTAGTAGCCCAAAATGGGAAGCAACCAAAAATTACACAAACAACGAAAAATAAAATTGTGGTAGTAGATTTACATCACAGAAGACCAAACAACAACAAAAAAAGGGATAAACTTATGCTATATGCAATGGTATCAATGAATTTCAAAAACTGAGATCTGGGAAGCCAGGATGGCTTAGCAGGTTTGAGCACTTGCTTTGCAGCCCTGGGGACCAAGGATCAAATCACAGCCCTGGCCTGCGTGGACCCATATGCTGAACTGGGGTGTGCTTCCCATGTGGGAGGCCCCCAGTTTGGTTCTCCTTCCACCCCCCGGTGGGGTCCCTGGCTCAAAGGGGTGTGTCTCCCCTGCAGGAAGCCCCAGCCCAGTTCCTGCCCTGCATGACCTACATCCACCTGTGTGGAACAAAACCATGTCGAAAACTGATGATGTACAACTATGGAGACTGCTCTGGGCCTTTCCCCTTCTCTTTGTCTCCCTCTATCTCTGTCAAAAACAATAAAAATAAATCTTAAAAAAAAAAAAAAAGATTTCTTTTTATTGTTTTTGACAGACAGAGCGAGAGAGTCAGACAGAGACAGAGAGAAGGGGGAGGGCTCAGAACAGTCTCCATAGTTGCACATCATTGGTTTTTCCACATAGTTTCATTCCACAGGTGGGCGCGGGGGCTGCACAGGGCAGGAACTGGGCCGGGGTCTCTCCCCGGTGAGAACTGAACTGGGGGCACTCCCCAGTTCAGCATATGGGTCCGCACCGGCTGGGGCTGGGATTCAATCCTCAGTCCCCGGGGCTTCAAAGCACATGCTTAACTCACTAAGCCAACCAGGCTTCCCCAATAAAATAAATCTTAAAAAAAATAAAAAAAAAAAAAAGGAAAGAAAGCTGAGATCTAGAAAGATTAAATATCTTGTCTAGGTCCACACAGCTGACAAGTGGCTAGCATCAGGACTTAAACCCAAACATGTCAACTACACAGGTCACCTTCCTGGATAGTAGCCTATCCTGCCTGCCTTAGGAGGCAAAAAGACAGAGAAAGTAGGAAATATTCTCTCCTCCGTCTCTGCCCAGAGAAGAGCTTCTTATTAGGAGACATTTTATTTTCAGAGCTCTAATCTGGCTGGGAGCACACTGTCATTCTGCCTCCATTCTGCGAGATGAAATGAATAGAAACAGCACACACAGCCTATGGAGACTGAGAGAACTCACAGCTCTCCCACTTGTATGCCCTTGAATAAGTTTGCTCTTTATCTATAAAATGAAGATGGTCGATCTTTTTCATAAAGTTATTGAGAACTGAAAACATCAGTTGTCTTCAACCACTGCAATTTGGGGGGGGTTGCCTTTGTTAATTTTTGTTTGCTCATTTGCTTTACTAGCGGAGCACAGCCTAGGTCATCTAATACACTTCCCTTTCTGGGGCCTCTTCTAATCCTCACAACCACCCTGGGATGTATTCAGAAAGGTGATCAATTTGAAGATCACATTGTTTTTAAGTTGAGGTCCTTCAAACCTTTATCCCCTATACAAATGCTCTAAATTCCTTTTCTCATTCTTTCTCATGTGACTTAGCCTGGATCATTTGAAAGAGCACTCAAATACCTTTTCTATTTTTCTCTCCTTTTAAGCTTAGAACTAACACTAAGATGCTAAGTGTCTGCTTCCTTCCTTCTAGACACTGAGCCTTTTTGGCAAGAGAATTAAACAATTATAGCTACCATTTCACCAGCACTTTCTTTGTGACATTTCTAATTCTTCCATAACCTTTGTCCCAAACTTGCTACTCTTTCCATTCCTTTTTCATAATTTGCTGCCATCATCTATACAGTTTCCCTAAATTAGCATCTTTAGAGTCCTCTTTGGTTCTCTTCTCCCCTTCAACTCATAAAACCATTGTTTCAAGATTGAACTTGGCCCACTGCCTCCAACCTTTCATACTGTTGGCAGTCATGGAAGATGGATCTTTCTGTACTTTGATTGTATCTAACATCTTCCCAGCTGGTCATGGTGTTTCTGCCTCTCCTATCTCCTTGCTTCGAGATCTCTCATCTACACTCCCTATAGAACAAACTCCTAACTCCTTAAGTGGCAAATAACACCTGCCACTCCTAGATGTCCCTTTCCACAAGCATGTACCTTACTTCTCTTACCCTCCTCTATACTTCTGCCATCCTGATACTATCACCATTCTTTTCATGACCCTTTGTGCAAGCTGCTCTTTTGTCTTTTTCCCAGCCCCACCCCATCTGGAAATCTTTTACATGTCCTTCGAGATGCTGCTAAGTGTAACTTCATCTAAGAAAGCTCTGCCCACCTTCTCCCAAGAGTCCAATTGGTGAATTTCTATTCTGAGCTCTAGTACCACTTAATATGTTGAATTGTGGTATCTATTTCTAATTCCTTTCAGTCCTCAGGAGTAAAATTGTGCCATTCTCACCTTTGTAAGCCCGGTACTTAGCACTATACCTGGCATATATAGCTGTTATGAGGATTAGAAAAGATATCAGAAAGTATATACAGAATGAATGAATGAACAAAGAAATAAAATTTTTATAAATCCAAGACAAAATACCCACTTGAAGAAAAAAATTACAGAGTAGGGAGGGGAAATCAAACACATGGTGATGGGAAGTGAGCTGATTCTGGGTGGTGAGCACATAATGTGATGTATAAACAATGTAGAATTGCACACCTGGAAACAATGTAATTGATATCAATTAATGTCACCCCAATAAATTTAACAACAACAAAAATCCAAATCCAAAAAAAAGAAAATAAATAAATTATAGGGGAAGCTGGGATGGCTCAGTGGGTTGAGTGCTCACTTTGCAGCCCCAGAGCCCGAGGATCGAATCCCATGCCTGGCCCAGGTGGACCCATATGCTGAACTGGGGTGTATCCCCAGTTTAGTTCTTGCCGGGGCCTATCCAGGAGGCTCTCAGCCCAGTTCCTGCCCTGCGCAGCCCCATGCCAACCTGTAGAGTGAAATTATATGGAAAACTAATGCTGTCAACTATGGAGACAGCTCTGGATCCTCATTGTTCTCTCTGTCTCTCTCTGTCTGTCTCTCTCTCTGTCAAAAAACAATAAAAATATATCTTTAAAGACAAAAAAAATAATAAGAAGAACAAAATTTCAAAATATAAATAAGCGGAAAAGCTGCAAAGGAGAATGAGAAACTGACTTAGAGAAATAGCACTGGATGAAGAATCCACACATCTGGGATACTATTTTATCTATTCTACTTACTAGCCATGAGGCTGTAATGGTGTAATTTTAGTCCTCAGGACTTAGTGATCTCTGCTATCCCTTTACTCTAAAATTTCATAATGCTTGAAAGAGAACAACAAGCCTATGTCTTCCTCCCAGTATTGTAAGAGTTAATTCACATGCTAATGAAGTTCTAGCCTACACAAGTCTCTTTCATAACTGGAAGAAAGAACCACAGCATTTCTAATCAACAGTTTTAAGGATACACATAAAAAAGGAATATTGTCTGTCATAAAATATAAACGAAACACTCTGGATGTGGATAAACCACAGGAAATAAGAGGAAATACTTTTTTTTATGAGAGGATTCAAGTCCTCCACCCCACAAAACAAAACAAAAAAACTTGCCAAATTAAAAGTCCATTCCAATGCAAAGCAGTTTCATTTAGGGAAGTCAAATGGTGCAAAGGTCTTACTGAGTTGGTCCCACTCAGAATAGACAGGATTTTAACTCTGCACGTGTGGTTTTGTTATTGCCAGATACTGATACCTGTATTTGTAATAAGCTGTGGTTGTCTTTTCTAGCCTGGATTAAAACTATTTTTGGTTTCATAAACAAGGACACATTTAGTTTACATTTTGGAATGAGGGTGAGCTGGCATTGAAAGGATACAAAGAAAGGAGGATCTTATGGATGCTATTAGCATTCCAAAGGGCAAGAAACTGTGAGAAAGTCAAGTTTCACAGTGACCCAGGAACAACCACCCTGGTGGCCTCACCCAGAATAGAATGTAAGCTGGGAACACCAATTTCACTTAGCAACACCTAGAAACATTGTAGTAACCAAGTTAACTGCTTGTAGGTTTAGCAGACTAAGTCTGTTAACCCACACTGTTATCCACTGTTAGCATGACTCAATTGTATCTTTTGTCTCTTTTTCTAGCTGACTTTCAACTTCTGCAAACACAGATGCTTTCTACTTATTTCTGTAGATCATATCTTTTCCCGAAAGAGGCTCTGAACACTCCATTGTTTACACACTCTCTGATGGTCAGAGTGTTTGCACAATGCCAATAAATGATAAACCATGATAAACATAAAGAGAATATAAAATGCCATAAATGACCAAGGCTAGGTGTGGAAGGGGTGAAAGGGTAGAGTTAGAGTCACTGCAACTGGGGGCTTCTATAATTTTATCAATGTCTTAGTCTCGTTCAATGCCCTTATTATATGTGATTAAAAAAATGAAGCTCAGGAAGAGAAGTTGGCCAAGGTCTAGACGTCTATAGAGCAGTCCACGATTTCCTAGGTGGGAGTTTATTAGTACAATGGAAGGGAAAGAAGGGCTAGCATAAACCACATATGTCTATGTATAAAGCAATCCCAAGCCACTCAATCTGCAATGTTAAAACATATATAAAATTGGTGTGCCACAAAACATATACCATATTTTCCGGCGTATAGGACGCCTTTTGAAACGAAAAAAAGTCAACCGAAAATCGGGGGTCGTCTTATACGCCGAGTAGATCCCGAAAAACGTCTGGATATGCCGCTAAACGAATTTTCCAACTCGATCCCGCACCCATCACTGCAGGGCTGCTCGGACCGCCTCCCTAACGCAGCCAATCCAAGCAGGCTTTTTATGCATGCCAATTATACATGTTCTGTAGCCGAAGCTGCACTGTGTTCTAGTAAAAAGCCTGCTCAGATTGGCCAGAGTCAGAGGGGCGGTCTATTATAACCTTTGAACCTTTGCTTGTTGTGACTGGCTCACCGTGGTACATACAGTTGCAGCACAGGACCGTTCTGTGTAGCCAAAGCTGCTGTATCAGGACACATGCATAGTAGCTAAATTGACTGTATTAGAGCACATCCAGTGGGCTAAAAGGTACAGTGCCTTTATAGGACATTCTGTATGTAGCCAATGCTACAGTATTAGGGCACATACAGTGAGTTAAAAGGTACCGTAATAGAACATTCTGTGTGTAGCTGAAGCTACAG
>PVKE010040787.1:0-14446 GCA_004027555.1 Craseonycteris thonglongyai | reverse complement strand
TATGTCCTTGTACAGGGGAATTTTGAAGGAAAAGAAAACACAAAGACAACAACTCCCCACCACCATGTGTCTCTCCAAGGTCAAGCCCCCGGCTCTCCCATCAGCGCCTCCAGCAGAAGAGTCTCCGAGGGAGCCTAACGCTTCTACGAGTCACGTGAGAGCCTCTCCTCCGCCACCCACACAAGACTCTTCGCCTCTCTCAGAAAGCCATGTTGATTCATGTTTATTACTGTATAAGGTTTTGTCATTAACCTTATTAATTAGCACTGACACGTTTAAGTAAATATGTAGACTGTTGTCATTTTTGTCTTAAATGAGTAAAGTATGAATACTGTTTACATATTTAAAACATTCTTGTACCCGCATACACGAACATTCCTAGGGGCAAATCCTACTTCGCGGTTTTTCAGCTTTCGCGGAAGGTTCTGGTCCCCATTAACCGCGAAAAACGAGGGATCACTGTATAACCATATGCTATTGTAGTCTTAAAACTTTCACAGATGTATATTTCAATATGTCTAGATATTCTGACTAAAATGGAATTATTCCTTATACAGAATATTACTACAGATAAAAATTTTAAGGTAAGCCTTTATTTTAATTTTCCTACAGGTTAAAAACCCTTGTTCTGTTGTGGTGAAGAAGGAAAATAACTGTTAATCACTATCTGTATGATTGATCATCAGCTATTCAAAACTCATTATAAAGTCAGTTCAAGATTTCATCACCAAAATTGATTTGTTAGAAATATATGTATATATCTGTCTTATTATACAATACTTAAGTAATTTGCCTACTGTTTACCACTTCTTATATTCCTTTGCCAGGTTTAGAATAATAACAACTAATATATACATAAAGCCTTAGAATTTACCAAGTACTTTCTCCTCTCCTGCTCAAGTACTTGCAACTGTTATGCTCCATAATTAGACCATAAACTCAAAATTCTTCTGATTCTGATCCTAGTACCATTTCCATTACACCACAGGGGCAATAGTAATACACCTTTAGTTAGATCAATTTAACTATACTGGGAGGCTTGAATTGAATCTATATCTGCATAGGTTGTTGTTTGAACATGAAGATATAGATAAGGGTTTTTTTTTTCCTTTTATGTTTCACAAATATTGTATATAAACCCAATGCTAATTAGTCAGATGATGATTAAATTCAGTGGACGAGTGTTTTTTAAATAACCCTTTCCTTCTTTCTTTCTTACTTTTTCTTTTTCTTTTTTTTTTTTAAGTTTTATTGATTTTTGACAAAGAGAAACAGAGACAAAGAGAGACAGAGAGAAGGGAGAGGGCCCAGAGCAGTCTTCATAGTTGACATTAGTTTTCCATATAGTTTCCACAGGTGGGCACAGGGCTGTGCAGGGCAGGAACTAGGCCAGGAGCCTCCCACATAGGTCCTGGCAAGAACTGAGCTGGGGGCACACCCTAGTTCAGCATATAGGTCCGCATGGGCCGGGGCCAGGATTTGATCCTCAGTCCCCGGGGCTTCAAAGCGAGGACTTAACCTGCTGAGCCATCCCAGCTTCCCCATCTTTCTTACTTTTTCTGGTGAAAGAAAATGTTTGCAATGTGTATATTATATTATCCTAAATAACTAATTAGTGTTATAAATGTAGATTATTTCATATAAGTGTTTTTTTCTAGACTGAGGCACATCTGAAATCATAAGAAGGAAATTTAACATATAAAGTTAAATAACCAAGACATTGAACATTTGCATTTCAACTCTATCTAATTTTAGAAAATAATTGCAAGCTTTTAAGATATGGTTAATGGTTTAATGTTTTATGTAAATCAACACTGGCTGAGATCCTAAAACAACAGAATGACTAATGAAGAAAAATTATTTCAATTTTCTCATGATGGATATGAAATTATTTTGTTTGTTTTTGCTACACTATAACAGTACTTAAATGACAACTAAAATATCCCTTAAAAATTCTGAGAATCTGAAAAATTAAGATTATTTTAAATTTAGATCCATGTAAAAGATGTGAATAGACCTTTCTCCAAAAAGGTAAGTATATTAAGTGATGCTCATTAGTCATTAAGAAATAAAAGTAAAAAAACAATGAGATTCCATTATATATCCAGTATAATCAATGTAATAAAATAATAAATAAAAGTAATAAATATAATAAATAAATAATAATATTAATAAAAACTAAATAATAAAAAGCTATGGCAAGGATATAGTATCATTTGAAACCTTATATATTTTTGGTGGGAATATAAAATGGTGAAATGTCTTTGGGAAACAGTTTAGCAGTTCTGCAAAATGTTAACATGGAGTTAGAATGTAATTTAACAATTCCACTCCTAGGTATATATCCAAGGGAAATAAAAATATGTCCACATTAAAAAACTTGTTAATGAATGCTTACAGCATCTTTACTCTTTTTTTTTAAAGTTTATTTATTTATTTATTTGATTGTTTTTGACAGAGAGAGAGATACAGAGACAGAGAGAGAACTGAACTGGGGGCACTCCCCAGCCCAGCACATGGGTTCGCATGGGCCGGGATTCAATCCTCAGTCCCCAGGGCTGCAAAGTGAGCGCCTAAGCCACTGCGCCATCCCAGCTTCCCCAGTATCTTTACTCTTTATAGCCAAAAAGAAGTAACAACTCAAATGTCTATCAACTGCTGAATGAATTATCACAATATGATATATCCATACAATGAAATATTATTTAGCAGTAAGAAAGGAATGAAGTTCCTATACACAATACAACATGGATGAACATGAAACATTATACTAAATGAAAAAAAGTCACAAAAGACCACGTATTTTATGATGACACTAAATGAAATGTCCAGAATAAGCAAAATGTAGAGATAGAAAGTAGATTAGTGATTGGCTGTTAGTGGTTGCCTATGTCAAAGAAAAATTATACTAGACCAGTTAAATAAGCAAGAAAGATACTTATTCAAGTCTTGCATTAGAGGAGAGAGATTGACCTCCTCTTTTCTGAAACAAAAAGTATTATTAAATTCTGGGGTAAGTTTGGGGGAAACTACTGGAGGACATTAGGGGAAGTCAGTGTGATTAGGCCATCTATGTTTGCTAATATAATTAGGCTCCTATTCTCCCACAGAGACTGGAAGATAGTGGCACTATCTCCTTTGATGATTGTATTTCGAAGGGATCTTTTGTAGGTCTTTGTGAAAGATATTCCCAGGTTGTCAAACTAGTAAGAGGTTGGGAGATGTATCTGCATTTTTGAAGAGGCAGAGAGAGAATTTGCAATGACAAGTTTTCTAGGATAAATTCTAAGGAAAGGGGAGGTCAATGGTCTATAAAGTCTATCCTGATTACCCAGGGCTGAGAGAGGAGTTGGGTGCCAACAAGAGTCACTGCTAAAGGGTATGAAGCCTCTTTTTGGAGTGAGGAAATGCCCTGGAATTGGTTGTGGTAACTGTTGCACATCTTTGTAAATATACTAAAAACCATTGAATGGTACACTTTGAGTGAGTAAATTATGTTAATTATATCTCAATGAAACTGTTTAAATAATAGGTGTTTATATAATTTGTTGGGTGTATAGTCCTACCTATTACTAGTGTCCCTTAACCAAATTACTATAAGAAAGAATTAAAGGGCATGGAATTGCAGTGGATTATAATTTTTGTCTGTAAGATACCTTTGCTTTTTAAGAAATTTTACAGGGCTCTCATTACTTGAGTCCTGATACAATTTAGTATCTGTCAAGCATCTTTTTCACTTCTTTTATGCTACGTACCTCAGTTGCTGTCTAGAAGAGTCTGCTTATCAATATTGTTGATTTATGGTCATCTTATTTGATCTGAAGAACAAGCTAGGACCCATCTCTCAAGGGAGATACGTACTCAACCAAGTGATATATCATGTTCCAAGACTTGAGTCAGAAATCCTGTGTGACCCCCAATTTTAATTCATGTAACAGGTACGTATGAGGAACTTGAAAAATCTCTTGCCTTTTTATCACATATCTTGATTAAAGGTCAGACCTGAGTAGCAAGCTTTGTTTTTCTTTTGCCCGAGAAAAAGGTTGTATGTATTTGACAATTTAGCATGAGTTGACACATTTGACCTCCTCAAAATGCTTTTATTTGCATATTTACATAACACCAGATTTTTTCTGGTTTTCCTCCTGCTGTACTGACTATTCTACTTCTCTTTTGTTGAATTTACCTTTTTTCAGACTTTTGAATGTTGGACTACTCAGACTCTGTCCTCCCTCTACACTATTCTTTCTATACATACATTTCTTCACTATGTGTCTGTATAGACATACAATTCACTTTTGATAACTAATAACCTTTATGTAACAATAAGTTTTCATCATAACCTTCACTTAAAGACTTAATAAGAATAACATTCATTGTTATTTTTTTAAGATTCATTTTTATTGTTTTTGACAGAGAGAGAGAGAGAGATATAGAGACAGAGATAGAGAAAAGGGGAAAGGCCCAGAACAGTCTCCATAGTTGCACATCATTGGTTTTTCCACATAGTTTCATTCTTCAGGTGGCCATGGGGCTGCACAGGGCAGGAACTGGGCCGGGGTCTCACCCTGGTAATAACTGAACTGGAGGCACTCCCCAGCTCAGCATATGGGTCTGCATGGGCCGGGGCTGGGATTCGATCTTCAGTCCCTGGGGCTGCAAAGTGAGTGCTTAACCCACTGAGCCATCCCGGCTTCCCCAAGAATAACATTCTTCAGCTATGAACTTAATACATTACTTACTAGAAATCATTTTCAAGTTGTTTTTTCATGGAACTAGGAAACACTTATTAAAGTGACTTTGATATTATTTTTGCATTCATGATAAAATGACTGCCTGCTTATTTAACATGCAAGATCAGGAACAACCCATTGACTATTTTGTATGACAATATGGTATTAAAAAATGGATGTAAACTCATTCATCACCAATTTACTTATTCAGTAAATATTTTTTAAATGACTCTTATATGACAGGATCTGTTTTAAGAACTAGAGATATAGTGGTGAACAATGTTTTTTTAAAAATTCTGCAACTATGAATTCTGTAATGTACTGTGACGAAAAAGGGATCAAAGTAAAACAAAACAGAACAAAACAAATAAATATTCAGTATCCTGTGAAGTAGTAAATGCTGTGGAGAAAAATAAAATAGGGCAGTGAAAACAGAATGCCTTAATGGGGTTTGAAATATATATTTTTAAAGATTTATTTTATTGTTTTGAGAGAAGTTGAGAGACAGATAGAAGGGGGAGGGCCCAGAGCAGTCTCCGTAGTTGTGCATCTTTAGTTTTTTGGCATAATTTTATTCCACACAGGTGAATATAGGGCCATTCAGGGAGGAACTGAACTGGGCGCCTTGTGCATAGGAGATGAGAATATTCACCACCATCCTGGGGGTTACCAGTTGTGCCACAGTTCATCATATGGGTTTGTACAGGCCAGGGCTGGGACTGATCCCCAAACCACACAGTTGCAAGGCAAGTCCTCAACCTGTTTAGCTATTCTGACATCACCAAGGGGTTTGCAATTTTTTTTAATCTTTTTTTTTTTTATTGTTTTTGATAGAGGAGAGAGAGAGAGAGAGAGAGATACAGAGACAGAGAGAGAACTGAACTGGGGGAACTCCCCAGTTCAGCATATGGGTTTGCACGGGCCGGGGCCGGGATTTGATCCCTGATTCCCGGTGCTGCAAAGTGAGCGCTTAACCCACTGAGCCATCCCGGCTTCCCCTGCAATTTTTTAAATGATGTTCTGGGAGGACCTCTATAAGAAGGAATCACTTAAGCATCTTGTTGAAGGAGGTAATGTAGTAATCATGCAGGTAAATATCTAGGTGCCGTGCATTCTAAGTAGAGGGAAAGACAACGCAAAGGCCCTGTAGTAGGTCTCATGTAAATATATGTCTAAAGTTTGAAAAACAGCAAGGACTATACCCATTTTAAGAGTTTTGATTATAAATGGATGTTGCATCTTTTTTCCTGCATCGATTGATATAATCACATTGTTTTTATGGTTATGTGGTATATCATGTTGATTGACTTGCATGTGTTAAACCATCCTTGTGCCCCTTGGATGAATCCCACTTGATGTATAATCTATTTAATTCATTGTTGTATTCTATTTGCTAATATTTTATTTAGAATATTGGCATTTGTGTTTATCAGAGAGATTGGTCCATAGTTTTATTTTTTTGTATGTTATTCTTACAAGGTTTTGGTATCAGGGTTATGCAGGCCTCCTAAATTTTTAGAGTTCAGAAATATTGTCTCTTCTTCAATTTTTTGGAAGAGTTTGAGGACAGGTGTTATTAATTCTTCTTTGAATGTTTGGTAAAATTTGCTTGTGAAAGTGTATCATCCTATGTTTTTATTTTTGAGGAGGTTTTGGGTGTTTCCATTTCCTTACTGTTGATTGGTTTATTTAGATTATCCAGTTCTTCTTGTTTCAGACTAGGTAGGCTGTATGTTTCTAGAAACATTTCCATTTCTTCTAGGTAGTCAAATTAAGGCCATATATAACAAACCCTCAGCTGATATCATACTGAACAATGAAATATCAAAACCCTTTGTCCTAAATTCAGGAATAAGACAGGGCTGCCCCCGTCACCACTGTTATTCAATATAGTACTGGAAATTCTAATCAGAGAAATTAGGCAGGAGAATAAATCAGTAAAATGCATCCAAATTGGGAGTGAAGAAGATAAACTCATTTTTTTTTGGAGATGACACGTTCCTTTATATAGAAAAACTTAGGGACTCCATCAAAAATGTATTGGAAACAATAAATGATACAGTAATGTTGCAGGATACAAAATCAATGTACAAAAATCCACTGCATTCCTATATACTAACAATAAAACTTCAAAAAAGGAAATAAAAAAAATACTATTTCACATTTGCAACAAAAAGCAGATAATATAGGAATCAACTTAACAAAGAATGTGATGGACTTATACACTGAAGACTATAAGACACTATTAAAAGCAATTGAAGAAGACACAAAAAAGCGAAAAGATATTCCATGTTCATGAATTGGAAGAATCAACATAGTTAAAGTGGCCATATTACCCAAAGCAATATACAGAATTAATGATATTCTAATCAATATCTCAAAAACATTCTTCCAAAAATAGATTTAAAAATCATCAGATTTGTATGGAATCACAAAAGACTGCAAATTGCCAAAACAATTCTATGAAAAAAGAACAAGGTTGGAGACATCATAGTCCTCAATTTCCATTTATACTACAAAGCCTCAATATTCAAACCAGCTAGGTATTGGCAGAAAAACAGATACACTAACCAATGGAATAGAATTGAAAACCTAGAAATAAACACTCATCTATATGAACAGATAATTTTCAACAAAGGAGCTAAAAACATACAATATGAGAACTAAAAGAGGACAACGAAGGTGTCTCTCTTTATTACATTAGCACATTAGCTCTCAATACTACAAATAGTAACCCTTGGAGGAATTTCTCTTTCTGTCTCTACAACTTTGAACATAGTGGTTGTGGGGAGTCTCATGCCTCAAACAGGAATGTTTTCTCAAAAAAACAAAGTTATGATTCCCAGGAATTAGAGGTACATCTACCCCTGGCCATTTTGGGCTGCTCATGTCTCTAAATCAAGAAGGAAACTTGCTGAGATGATCAATCCCTTTACCAGGGAAGTATTCACATACCGGTAATAAGCTAAAGAAGGGATATTATTAGAACTCAGGGGATTCACTGGGGCACCTCTTGTTACTTATTTTGTGCCTGTTAATAACCATGATCAGTGAAAGACTGTGGCAAAAAAAGATGACAATCTCTATAGGAAAGATGGTTTGGGTTACTACACCAAATTCGTGGCAGAAATGTCACTGGTACAGGGTAAGGAGAATATGAATTAGATTGAGAATTAAAGCAATTTTAATCACCAATTTAGGTCTTTAACCCGCTAAAAGAGAGGGGACTTAACTATATTTTACATTATTTAATTCTTTTTTCCTACTTTTTTTTACCCACTTTCTAATAAGAACACTGGTTGTGGTTAATAGTTTAGGTATCAGATAGGAGTATGATTGAATAAATGTGCTCTGGGTCTGTACGTGTCTCCTGTATTTGGGCCACACTTGTCACCCAGGCCAAAGACAACAGTGTACGTTTAGAAGCAGAAAGATGAACTGTGCCATGTATCTTCTTTTGTCCTTCTAGATTCACTCCACCCTGCTCTACTTTCTGGAAAGTGTACCTATAGGGGTTACCTCAGCAGCCTGTCTCTTGTCCTCTGATTTCCAATGGAATTTAGCCAATTAAGAATCTTTAGCAGATGACCAGAAGAAAGTAAGACCAACACATTTGGTATTTAGTGCACGATTCCTTTCCCTATGCAGTTTCTCAAATGAAAGATTGTCACAATACTAACTTTTTAAGTAATCTCTTTAATAATCTCTCCTCAATTTATTCAAGGTCCTGCTGGGACCTTGACTTATGTATTAATTATGAATTTTTTTTGTTTTTATGGGCCTGATTCTAAGATTCTATATCTATGTTATTCATATGACCTATAGCATTGTATTTAATATAAAACTAACTGGAGAAATATTTTTGGCCAAAGAAAGTATTGTGAATCTTGAAAGCTTTGAAATTAACTGCTACCTTGGAAAAAATCCAATACAATCTGACCTGATAAGGTCAGCTATAATGGAGTGAGTATAACATCATTTCAGAGAAAACCAAGTGTTTTTTAGAAGTCTGTAGGCTAATTTACATATTATTCTCTTGATGGTCAGTGAACTTAAATGAAATCTTTTTTTATATTTGAATTGTTTTCTGATCATATGCCAAAAACAATCATTATATATATATAATGTACCTTAACTGGATTTAGCTTAGTATGCTATTATTGTTTTTCAATTTTTATTTATAAATTTTATATCTCCAAATATAAAATTAGATCCCAATTCAAAAATATTAAAAATGTCATTAAGATGATGTTTCTTTCTAATTAAATACATCATCTTCACTGTTTTATCCCCCAATTTTAGAACAGTGAATGACCTACTTTTCACATATTAAAATAAACTATCAATATTTATTGAATGAATGAAAATCTAGTTTAAAAAACCTACTGAAAATACACATGATAGATCTAAGAATTCACAGCACAATCTTATGCAAGACCTAAACTTAATTAAGAATAGTGAGAAAATGCATTCAATGTGCAATTGTTGACAATTCTTGAATTTCTTTATGTAATTATCTAGAGATATAAATTGCAGAAAAAATTTTACCATTGTTTTTATTGACAAAAATGTGAAGTACATTTTAGTTAAGTATATCACTTAAAATAATGAATAATCCAGATAGTAAAATTAATAATCACAATTTTCTGGAAAGTGGCAAGCTACTCTAATTTTCCTCAGTCTCTTTTTGTATAATGAATTTTATTAGTATAGTTCTTTTTTGAGATCCAAATACTTTAAATTTTGTATGTGGCCAATTAAAATGAAAAGGAGAAAGATTTGTTTTATCATTCAGAGTGACCTTTGTTCATAATGATATATGTTCTCATACCTTATACTTGTATATTTGTGCATTTATCGAATCAGCCATTGAAAAATATTTATTAATTTATAGTCTATGACATTCTTGTTTATATGTATTATTTCCATGTCATGATTTAAAATCTATAAACCAGAAAGATTCACTATTAAGAATTCAAAAAGGTAAGTTTCTAATATTCACAAAAAAAGCAATCATCTAACACATTAATTTATATTCTTCTATTTTGAATTTAATGAACATTACTAAGTATCATAAAGGAAAAAAAAAAAAAAAAAAAAGCTAAGCTCCAAGCTATGTACTTCAAAAGCTTTCATTCAAATAAGGAAAATAAAGAGCAACCATCCTTCCCAATTTCCACAGTGTAATTTGAATTTAAATCTGTGTTCCTGGTTTAATTAATAAGATGCCCCCTTTCATTCTCAAAGGTGACCTTGTTAGGTCAATAAATTATATGATCACCCTAGAGATAATGCATATTAACCCATAGCTAAAATATAAAGTGACAAGTAGTTAGTATCAGGAAATAAGTACAAAGCAAGTACCATTGAAATTTGTATTTTGTGAATTCTCCCTGGTGATTGGGGAAGGCTTCAAAGCAGAGGTAGCTGTTATATTAGATCTTTAGAAAAAGAGAAATATTTAAATAAAGAAAAGATGAAAGGCAGTCAGTTTGTTAAAAATATCTGTATATTTAGGGTAAAAAATTACTCACAAAGTTTAAATGCAGATTAAAAATGTAGATTTTTTAAATAACAAATCTGATTTTCTTACTGAGACTATATACCCAATGTTCAGAGTCAAATTTTACATTTTGATTCTATTCAGTTTTAATTTTCTCCCATTAAGATAATTAAATCAAAAAATATATACACTATGGAAAAAATATTTAGTCACTCATATGTTTTAGTCTTCCGGTCAGAAAAGCATTTACTTCAAAGTATTTGCAATGTTTTCATGATAGTCTAGTTTTTATAAGAATTTTAAGAGTAATATATTTACTTCTAGTTAGTTAGGACTACTGTGTTTTGTACTTCCATAACACTTACATTGCACTTTTCCTCCTCCTAAGTGAAAGAGTCACTGCTGGTGTTTTGGGGTTCCCCTGAAAGAAAGAGATTTTGAGTTGTAAATATGTTTAGTTTGTGTTAAGTGTACTATAGTTTTGAAGGTGACCATTAATTTCCTGTAAAGCTTTATAATGCTAGCCATACCAGTGTAGAAATGGCTTTCCAGAATATCACTACTGTCTACTCCCTACTTTATGATTTGATGATACAGGGCAAGAGGATTCAATATGATATAAACATGTTTTATGGTATCAGGGACCAGAAGTACGTGGGCAGTGATAGAGGGGGCAAAAAAAAAAAAAAAAGGTATAAAAGGTATAAAATATATGGAGCTTGAAGCTAATCTATGAAAGCAATCTTCTAATTATCAATTGTGTAAAATTGCAGGAGGGATCTCTCTATGTGTCTCTGTCTCCCTCTTTCATTCTAACTCTTTATGTTCCTCTGCCTCTGTCTCTGTCTCTGTCTCTCTCTCTCAATATTTATATTGGAATTGCTCAAGTAAAATTAATTAGAATTTCTGTGCTGTATGGCACAAATTAGAAGCACTACCACAACGTCAGTCTAAAATGAGGAACCAGTAAACTTTGTAATCTGTTTCCTTCTAGTTTGATCAAAGTGTGCTCCCTGCCAGATTTAGTCTCATATCAGGTCTTACTGTGACTCTCCTCTTGGGTAGTTCATATTCCTATGTGACCTCCCAACAACTCTTGGAAAGCTCAGAAGCCATGACCTTTTTATGCAAGAACTTTGGGGAGTCAAACCTATTATAATAATTGCTTAATTTATCATACGACCACTTACTCTGATATGAAAAACCCAAGATTAGTGCAGAAGATAACACCTGAAAAACTGTTTTAGTCCATAAACCAAAAGAAAATGGGAACAGAACATCCTGTCTTTCTCACTTGTCTGACTCTTCCAAGTCAGGGACTAGAAAGAAAAAAATTAGAACACAAATATCACCAGTTTCGCTTTCTTCTCTCTCCCCTGCATTGATAATCCATGGGACAGAGGAAATCTGACTTATCCCCTCCTTTTCTGTCCTAATTTCTTTCTACTATGAACAAAAGACCTGCCTTTCATGTAGGAAGAGGTGTCTCTTGTCCTATGCCTGTGCCTTTTATTATTGCCTTTCAAATGTTAAATGGAAGTTCAAACTGCCTGGTAATGTTTTCTCTCTCCACAGAGCTTGTTCTTCAAGTCCAATGTTTTGCTAAAGACAGCAAGGTCCTATCCCTTTCTTTCCAGAAGCTATAAAACCCCTGGTTTGTCTCTGAAGGTGGAAGAAGAAAAAAAATCAAACATGACTTAGAGATAAAATTAAAATGCATTCGGGTCACTATTTGCAAAATATTAATCACGATACACAAGCTTTTGTCTTTCAACTGTTTTCCTTTTTTCCTAACCTTATTCACAACCCTTGTTTTCAGAATGGAACACTGAAAAGTGGTCTAAACAAATTTTGAAACATCTTAAAAGTATAGAAAATTGATATTCTTAATTTAAAAATCTGAAAAGTTCTGCCTCACTTATTGTTAGTACCCTTGCAACTATGAATTTTATTTTCCTTGGATGAAAGAAACCATAAGTTCAAGAAACCATATCTTAATAAGAGTATTGGGACTTTTTGTATATGGATAAAAACATGGAAAATCACATTTTTATTATCACTGTCAGAACCTACAGCTTAACTCTCAAATTATACCTGTGATTTATTTTAGTTTTATACATATTTAACAAAAATAAATTAAAATTATGTAAGTTATTATAGTAAATAAGAGTTCAAATTTATCTCACAACAGATCTCTGTCATTCTGATTTTTACCCAGAAGTAAAATATTAATAACATCCTTAAGTTTACCACATTTTCTGTGATAGGAGGAAAGGGTAGAATTCTGTCTTCTCTTTAAAATACTTTTCAACCACTATTATGTATTTGCTCTATTAAGGATTATGAAGCAGTTAAATTTCTTCATGATAAAGAATCTTGATGTTACATGGTCCAGGTTTAGAAAAACTACTAGGATGTCTTCAGTGAACCATGCTTCTTCCATGTTTCTTTTCTTCGATCTTTAACACACATCTTGCCACACTCTCTGATCTTCAGAAAGCTGCTACCCTTCTGATCATCATATTCACATTCTACCAAGAAGGGGAAGATCAAACATAAAAGTCTTGTTTTTAAGAGATTTTGACTTTTTGATCAGGAAGTGAAGCCCAGGATGTCCTTCCACATTCCACTGGCCAAAACTCTATGTGCTGAACAACCATGTAAGGAGGTTGTAAAAGAGACCAGAGTCATGAGTATTTTGCTTCCAAGTCTATAGAATATAGAAAGATGGAGACATTTCCAGTGAGTTGTCAGTGAGCCAGCTGCCATCATCTGCCACCTTGACATAAAGCTATCTTTTAGCCTGAGTTCAAACTTATAAGTACTTTGAAAATACCCTAAGTATCTACATATATAATTATAATTACATTATAATTATAAAGCTTTACTTATAGTAAATGTTTATGGTTTTGAGTAATAAGTATATTAACTAGTGACTATACCATTTATATACTGTATAACACAAAGGTGTCCAATCTTTTGGCTTCCTTGGGCCACATTGGAAGATGAATTGTCTTGGACCACATATAAAATACACTAATACTAACAATAGCAGATGAGCTAAAAAAAAATCACACACAGAAAAACCTCTTTTTTTTTTTTTTACTTGATAAATTTATTGAAGTGACATTGGTTGGTAAAAACTACACTGATTCTAGGTGCACAGTTCAACAATACATCGTCTGTATGTTGCATTATATGTCACCACCCAGAATCTGTTCTCCTTCTATCACTATATATACTTAGCTCCCACTCTGTCCTCCCCCCACCCCTCCCCCATCACCCTCAAGTAACCACTAAACTATTGACTGTGTCCACAAGTTTTTGTTTCTTTGTTACTTTCAGTTTTATATTCCATATATGAGTGAAGTCAGAAATTGTGGTACATTTATAATGTTTTAAGAAAGTTTACAAATTGTGTTGGGCTTCATTTAAAGCTCTCTGGCCCATGGGTTGCACAAACTTGGTAAGACATCAAATATAATTATATACTAAGTCTGAACCACTATAATAAAAGTTTCTTCATGATTGAGACAATAATTCTTAGTCACAACCGTAGCAAACTGATAATATTTTTAATTATTGTAAAAGGCTATTGTGTGCAATATTAATTCATTGCCAAGAAACAGAGACAATTGATTTTCAATTGAAATTCTACTTGAGTCTCAGAGAAAAAGTCCTTTGGTCAGCATATCCAAAAGAATACAAAAATTAAAGGGAAAAAGCAGAACTCATGTATGAGAATAGACTTGATTCAGGATTATATTTCGCTCCATTATCTGTGTTAGGTAAAGTTCTTTATCATACAGTTTAAATTTTACTATTTCTGACTATGAGGTTCAGATGGTGTTAGCTGTGTTTTTGTTAAACAATTTACTGTACAATGAAAGACACCTGATATGTTTATAAATGAGAAAGTTAATTCATGTAAATGGAAAATTTATATAATTTGTAAAATCTGTGTGGCAAAAAAAATCCTAAAACCAATATCTGAAATCGATGAAACTAATTTTTCTTAAGAAAATAAGTATCCTAAATTAAGACACATGATGGACACTTTTGAACACTTTTACCTAAACAAACAGAAATTACTCATTTAGGAAATATTTATAGGATATTTACACTATACTACATCACAGTTCGAGGTGATAAGAATACAGTTGTAAACAAAAGAGATATTAAGATGTTTGAAACATATTTTACATAGCTC
>PVKE010040786.1:0-14446 GCA_004027555.1 Craseonycteris thonglongyai | reverse complement strand
CTGTTAGCTGTTTTTTTGTTTGCTTGTTTGTTTGTTTTTATTACAGTGGAACTCTCTTGTGGGACATTACCATATACTGGTTTGTGATGGCAGTTGGGGTTTTCATTCTTTTTTTTTTTTTTATAGTCCGGCCATGCAGTTTTGCAATTCAATATGATATGCCATACAGATTTATTTTACTGTTCATGTGACATAACTATTTTATTGATATATGCAAGAGATCAAGTGTCTATGTTCCAAACTTGCATTAGTTTAATTGGAAAAGAAAATATTTCAGCTACAGAAATAGCCATAAACATTGAACATTTTTTAAAACAATTTAGTGTCCAGAAAAAATAAAGTGTTTGTATCTACTGATGTCAAAAAACAACTGAAAATGTTAGTAGATTCAGAAGAAATTAATGAGGCTGCTTTTTGAAGTAGTTGAGAATTTTTATGAAACCAGCTTATAATATATCAACAAATGAAATTGCAGTGTAGAGAACACTGAGAAGTTCAAGTGGGTGCTACTAAGTAAGACACCTAAATGGAAAGAAATACAAGACAGCCAGAACAAGGAACTCATTAGACATGAAGAAAGGAAATTTGTATATTCTATCAGTGGACCCATAAAATCTACAATTCTGAGACATTTGGATACATAGAACAAAGAAAATATTTCTGTATCTGATTGATGGATAAAAAAATTTTCTGAAATGAGCAAAAAAATGCCTAGACTTTTAGGACTTGTGTAATATTGTAGGGTTTATTCTTTGTGTTCCAGAAAGTACAGCACTATTGAAAGTGTTGAGACAATGAGGGTTATGTTAGTTGTAAAACAAAATTGTTTCATGGAGTATGAGAGTTGTATAATAAGGTACTGAAAGACCAAAATTTACTATATAAGATTACTCCATCAGAGAAATTTTTGTAGTATGATCATGATGAAATGCAGGCTTCCCCTACATCTACCTAAATTTTTATATGAGTTCTGTTGTTGAAAAATAATTACTAGCTCAATATATTCATATAATAAAATGTTTGTTATTGTCTTACTTTTTCATGGAATATAACATAACCTCATCTTGTTTTTGTCATCCTAATATTTCATTTTTGTCTCAACAAATTATGGCCAGCCTATAACAGACACCAAAGTGGGTATACTCTCCAATTGTCGACTTATGTGTTCATGGTGGAATATAGACAATGATGAATCTCCCAGAAGATGTAGTCTCCCACAAAGAATATTCTACAGCTGATCAAGGAAATGCCCCCACTGCCAAGGCTAGATGGAGGCTTTCACATTGGCTGCCCAAGATTTTTCCATCACTGACATAGAAAGTGAGTTTTGTATGTTTTGTATCATTGTGCATGTATGTATTTGCAATAATCCTGTCCTTGCTCCATAGTAAATTGGTAGTACGGGTGGTGGGGGCAGAGACAGATACAGTGTTCCCTCGCCACTTCACGCTTCATATTTTGCGGCTTCAGTGCTTCGCAGGGTTTTCCAAAATATTCATCAAAAAATAAAAATGAAAAAATACAACCATGTCGGCAGCCACATGGCGGAAAGGAGCGTTGTTTCACGTGGATGCGCGAGAGAGAAGGGTCCCTGCATGTCAGAGAGCTGAGCTGACTCGGAGTCCATCCCACGGGCTCTCATAAAGGCGCGTGATGGGTTTCCGGTGCCACATCGACCCATGAGAAAATTCCTAGGGGCAAAGCCTACTTCCCGGTTTTTCAGCTTTCGCAGAAGGTTCTGGTCCCCATTAACCGCGAAAAACGAGGGATCGCTGTACCTTGTTTTTGAATTCACTATAGGTCACCAGACTATGAGGAAATACAACCTTAATAGACAAACAGAATGCATGTATTTTTCAATATATCTGGAACTCTGAGGTAGATACACATATTCTGTACACACTCAATGTAACTTCAGATTCTCACTCTATAGGATGTGATAAATTTGTTCCTATTTGACAAGGAGATTAGGAATTATATTTTTGATCAAACAGTGCCAAAAATGGAGACAAATGGCACTATTTTCAGAGATTTTATGCCTTCACTGAAACTCATATCTTCCTTTCATTGAGTACATCCTAGACTGCCCTTTCCAATGTTCTTAGCATTTATATGTGCCCATGTGGTGAGTTTTTAATAAAAGGTGAACAGAAGTCATATTTGCCTTTAATAGATCAAGATCTAGACCTTTATTTTAAAAAAGAAAAGGTGTGCCCTCCATGAAGATGTTTCCCTTCCACAGCTGGATGAAGACATCAACAGGGTTTTTGGGAGAGGCAATATCACAAAAAGAAAAAAATAATGAATCCCTGAATTATTGCTAGGAGAACAATTACCCTTTGACCAGGAACGCCCATCTTGGTGGGTTAAGTGAATGAAAACTAGTGTCTAATATGATTGAGTCATTATATACGTTTAGTCTTTTTTTTAATAGTAGTTTACATTTTTATTTTATTATTAAATTTATTGGGGTGACATTGATTTGTAAAATTATAAAGATTTATTTATTTATTTTATTGTTTTTGACAGAGAGAGAGAGAGAGAGATACAGAGACAGAGAGAGAACTGAACTGGGGGAACTCCCCAGTTCAGCATATGGGTCCGCACAAGCCAGGGCAGGGATTCGATCCTCGGTCCCCAGCACTGCAAAGTGAGCGCTTAACCCACTGAGCCATCCCGGCTTCCCCAGATTTGTAAAATTATATAGGCTTCAAGTGTACAATTCTAAAATACATCATCTATGTGTTGCATTGTGAACAATGGTTTAGCTTATCATGACTAATATAAAGAGCATAGTGATATACAAAAATAAGACTAGAATGAAGAGACCATAAGTGGCTTATAAAGTAAAATGACCATATGTTCCAATTTGCCTGGAAGAGTCTGATTTTAAGCTTACCACACATGGTCCCATCTAGTTCAACTTTATCCCAGAGTTTTAATTTTGCTTTTTAAAGATTTATCTTATTGTTTGAGAGAGGAGAGAGAGGGAGAGGGAGAGGGAAAGGGAAAGAGAGAGAGAGAGAGAGAAAGGAGGAAGGCCCAGACCAGTCACCATAGTTGTACATCATTAGTTGTGACATGGTTTCATTCCACACAGGTGGATGTGGGTGGGGCCACACAGGAATGGAACCAGGGTCTCCCACATGGGAGGGAGGTGAAAACCTTAGCCATTGAGTTACTGTGGCAGTTACCAGTTGCTCCACAATCCATCATACGGGTTTGCACAGGCCAGAAATTGAACCACGGACCTCATGATTGTAAGGCAAGTGCTCAACCACTAAACTATCCTGGCATCTCCTTAATTTTTAAATGTAACATTGTTATTAATATTTGCACCAAAATAAGCTCTGATAGATTTGAAAAACTTGCACTTGGCACTTCTGCCATGTGTCTAGTAGAGTGTAAAAAGCACAGGTAGTTAATAATCTCTTTTTAACGTCTATTTAATCTTGAAATATGACCAGAAATAAATAAACTGGTTCTAGATGTAATGTTAACAACGTTTTCCTGACAAGGACACTGCACAGGGTGTTCACTAAGAAAATGAAGTATGCTCAGTCACAAGCAGCTAGAGGGAGCTACCTCACAGCCAGGTCTGATGAATTAAACTCTAATCCTACTACCCTTGCCTGACATTTTGTTGTTTCATAACACTTTTTTTCCCCCAGTAAACTCTTGGTAGCAACGGACTTAAAAATTTCTTGGTTAATAAATATCGCTAAGTACTGAGTGTGTTACTGGCATAAAATACGGTCCTGACTTCCCCATCTACCATGGGGGTTGTTTTGATATCACTGACAACAAGGAAGCCAAAAAATGCAAATTACTGAGAAACCATCTGCAGCTATTCCAGAAGTTAGCTATTAGGGAAGATTGTACCTGAAAACCATGATTTAACACATGCAGCAACAGAAGGTGTATTTATACATCACTCTGTGAAGTGTAACATTTCATTTACATCAAGTGACTATCCTATTAAATAATTTTACACATTTTTAATTTCAAGGTTCCATGTGCATTTTAAAAAGATGAAAACTATTAATGTGTTGGCTACATTACCAAAAGGAAAAAAAAAAGTTAAATGAGCCCAATGTTATATGATATCATCGGGTGCTTCAAATAGAAAATCAGTTTTCTTAATTGAACAATGATTTGATATATTTCATCTAATATACATAAACAAAGTAAAGCTTTTCAAAATTTAATTCTTTTAAAAGTAAATCCATCAGGCTAGTAAGGAAAGCTTTTAAAATTCCATTTAAAAGTTCAAATCTGAAGATAAAGTTATAAAAATACAAGTTTTGATGAAGTACGACATTTTGCTTGTGTACTATTTGGGAGCTGAGGATTGCTTTACAGCTCAAAGGATATTCTAGCCTTTTTTCCCCCAAGAACCTTCCTCAAAACTATTTTAAACATACTCAGAGACCAGGATGGCTCAGTGGGTTGAGCGCTCACTTTGTAGCCCCGGGGACTGAGGATAGAATCCTGGCCCCAACTCGTGAGGATTCATATGCTGAACTGGGGTATGCTTCCCATGTGGGAGGCCCCCAGTTCGGTTCTCACCCCCTGGTTCAGCCTCTGGCTTGAGGAGGTGTGTCTCCCGTAAGAGAGGCCCCAGCCCAGTTCCTGTCCTGCTCCACCCCCACCCGCTTTTGTGGAACAAAACCATGTTGAAAACTGATGAAATACCACAATGGAAACTGTTCTAGGCCCTTCCCGTTGTCTCTGTTTCTCTCTGTCTCTGTCAAAAACAATAAAATAAATCTTTAAAAATATATATTTTAAACATATGATCCATTTGATTCCAGTCATCTCCAGGTACTAAGAGCTACCCTCAAAGTTCTTTCTCAACCAAGGTAATGGAAAGGTTGGGAGGACTGGTAGTCCAAAACAGTGGATTGTGGCACTCTAAATGACCACTTGGAGCTGCCATCACCAGTAGACCAGGCAGTAGTAAGGTCAGTGCCTAGGGAATGGGACCACCCCTCACAGGCTTGCACGAGGACTAATAAGTAGCCACTTCTTTTACCTCATCCCAGGAGAATGCATAAATTTTCCCTTAGGCTGGGGCATTATCTTAAGTGAAGGAGGAGAAAGTGAATCATGAAAGAAAAATAAAGGTGGGGGGGGGGGCTAAGCTTTCAATATATGAATTATTTAACTGCAAAAATATCAAACATTGAAGTACCAAGTTTGACGTATTCCTTGTTCTCCATCTGTGCAAATGGGAACTTCAGAGAAAGGTGAGAAGTGATGGAATATGAACTATGAAGTTATGGCACATTAAATGTAGTATGATAAATGATCAACACAAATACAATATATCATGTCCCTATCTCCCCATAATAAAGGTTAACTCCATTCTACTCCTCCTTCCATTACCAGTGCTTGTGCCAGGTAAGTCTTTACATTTTCTACTCAACTTTAACTAACCAGTGAGTGGCCCTGCCATTTTCAAACCTCTCTCTGTTCGGCTTTAAGACCCATTTCCCACCATTTCCCAGCACTTCACAACAATTACATTGGTGAACTAGCTGAGCCACAACTGTTGGAGGATGACTGTGTTTGTGGCCTTTGGGTTGAAACTATTGCTGACCAGTAACATGTCTTGTTTTAATATTACTTTTTAAATAACTTTTAGAGGAATAAAAATAATTTGCTTTTAATGTACCTTGATCTTCTCACTGTATGTTTTTATTAACCATCAATCATTCTAACTTCTTACATTTTTCATTATTTTCTTGAAACAACTTCTTATGCCCATCCTGTTTGTAATTAATTAATGGTTCAACCATTCAAGTAGCACCATAAGATTTTTTTTTTTAATATTCTAACTGTGTTTTCTAAACAATTATCTGGCTGTAGCATGACATTTTCTTGTGTTAGGCTGCCTGTATTCAAGAAACAGCTTAGTGAAATGAGCTACCCCCAATTACTCTCTAGCATAAAATTTCGAAGTGGCCCCTTATGAGTAGCCTACAAAGTATTTCAATACCTAACCCATTTATAAATGGCATCCATTCTCTTCTATCTTCCTGACTCATCCATAATATTGCAGCATATTTATTTTTTTCTATGCCTAGTAAGTCTTAAGCCACTTTAAGGCAAGAGAATTTAAATTATTCAAGTTGGTGCTATGTTTTCTATAGCACCATTGCCATCACCACTCTATACTCAAGATTTGGACAGGTTAGCCTCTTCAAGTTTCTTGTTGTTACTCCCTTTATTTCCAGCCTAATCAGTTATTCCCTTGAATTCTAATCTTAAATATGTAATAATGTTCTTTTCTCGCCAGGTATTTCTGGCAAAGAGATTGTTATCTCTTTTCTGTGCCTCTATTTAAATAATATGCATTGAAATGGGGAGTGGGGGCTAGATCAGATTAAAGAATCCACAAAAACATTTAACATTCTACTTACTTGCTGCCAAAACCATGCACCATTTATTCTATAATAAAAATGTAGACACTCATTAAAGAATTAAAATGTTATGCAGACACTAAGTCAACAAAACGTGTGCCTTTCTTTTTATAATTCTCAAGTGTCAATTACTGCTCTATCATTGAACAGTAAACATATTGACATAGCTGACCCAAAGAGTATAATTCATATAGGGTAGAATTAAAACTTCCTTAGAGTTTTCTCTGGAATTATAGCATTTAATACCGACTTACCCATTAACCATAATGTGTACTGAGGTTTTTAATTATGTATACTTTATGCTTTATCTTTAATTTAAGCTGATGAGTAAATTGTGAATGTAAGCTTCATGATAGAAAAAAATTAATTAAAAAAGAGCTTTTACACAATGTAATATATAGATGATATATTACAGAAAATTGCACTTTAAACCTATATATATTTACAAACCAGTTTCATCCCAATAAATTTAATAAAGATTAAAAAAAAAGAAAAAGAGCTTCCCACTTGGATTTTTGTACAGAAGACAAGAAAGAGTGAACTCAATAAATAATAAACAGATTAGAATCATGTCTAGATAACCTTATGAAAATAGCAGAGATTTTCAGTATGAATTCAGCCAGACTCATTACAATTAATGTCAACTTTCCATATCTAAGCTGGGAGTTTTTCTTGTTGTGTTTGTGTTCTGTTTTTTCTGGGGGTTTTAAATTTGTTATTTCAATAGCTTAATCTTACTTTTCTTCAAATCTGAGGCCCATAAATAAATCCAAAATACTGTTTAATGCTGAGTGGATTTTATTTTTCTGCAGGTGCTTTTTGTGTCTTTAAATGTGGATTGATAGAAAATTTAAAATACAATAACAGGAAAGAATTTATTGAGTCTCAAACTAACATACTTTTCAAGGTCAATAGTAAATTGTGGAGTATCATCTCTTTCTAACTTTATAAGCTTGATTTCTTCTTTTTTTTTTTTTTTTTGCCTATGCATGAGGGTATATTGAGTCTGAATAGCTCTTTTCCTTAAAATTCAAATAACTATATGGCTTGCTTCTAAGATTAGTTTGCTTTCACGCTTTCTGTTCTCTTTAGCTTGTTCCAATAACTTATACTACTAAAATAATCCTTAAAATATTTATGATGATATAGATATATAACACATCTTTTCTTCCAACTAAAAAGAAATGGCAAGTGTGTACCTGATATCTTTTTCCCCCTACAGGTGCATAGGTCTTGAAGTAGCACACCTATAAAAAGATAAGCAAACTGAGTGACTAAGAAATTACATCCTTAGTCATTTTTAGAAAATTGGAAAAGAAGGTGATATATCTTTTTGATTAATCAAGTAGTTTCAAAAATAGAACAGAAGCTATTTTTAAAAATTAACTGATTATACACTTCAGAGAAAAAAGTACAGCCCCAAAAATTTTCCTTTATTTTTAAATACATGTTGACTTTTAGAATCCAGAGATTTTTCTTTCACACAGTTTCATGGAAGTTGAATATTAGCTTTCAAAAATGATGGTCTACAACCCACAAACAAAAACTCATAGTCACAGACATCAGTTCAGTAGTTCCCAGAGGGTAAGTGGGGCAGGGCATGGTAGAAGAGAGTAAAGTTGGTCAAATATACAGTGATATAAGGACAATTGACTTTGAGTGGTGAACACACAATGCAATATGTAGGTCATGTGTTATAGAATTGTACACTTGAAACCTATATAATTATATTAACCAACGTCACCCCAAATTTTTAATTAAAAAATTAAAACATAATAAAGAAATTGATAGTCTACCTGAGAGCTGACCAGTCAATAATTATAGATTTTACACACATTGTCAACTTCCTATAATTGCAAATATAGAATTGGGAAGTGATTAGAGAAGGACAGAAGTGGCATTATAGATTTGGGATGAAATGCTAAAACCAAATATTCTTATGAGCAGAAAAAATATTATTTATTTTATAGTCCATGAAGACTAAAATTTATCTGAGTGGTCAGAAGTCTAAATTTTATGTCTTTTTCATTTGTTCGTTGAGCAAGTAATCATGAAGTGCTTACCACATCAAAAGCACTTTACTAAGCCTTGTGATAAGTATATGAATGAAAGAGATACAGCCTATGCAAATTAATAACAAAGAGCCCTAATCTAATCTATGTGGGTTGAGAAGACTTTCCCAAACAAGAGACATATAAACTGGGATATAAAGACTATGTAAGAATTAATTATATAGCTGAGGGGGTGGAAAAGAGGTCTTTTAGACATTGAGAACAGTTCTGTGACAGAGGGATTTTGAAGCAATAAAAAAAAAAAAGTAAAAGAGGGGAGGAGGGGGGAGGGAGAGAGGGAGGGGAGATGGGAGAGGGCACCAGCATTATGGACACACTCAATGGTTTGGTGTTTACCTGGAGAGGAGGGAGGAGGGGGGAGGGAGAGTTGGGGGGGTGGGAGTGGGCACCAGATATATGGTGGTGGAGGGGGATCTGATTCTGGGAGCTGGGCACATAATGCAATGCATGGGTGATGTGATGTGGAGCTGTACATCTGGAAACTACCTAATTGTTACCAACCAATGTCACCCCATTAAATTTAACAATAAAATATAATTATATATATATATAAAAAAAAAAAAAGTAAAAGAGCCCGGTATAGACAGAATGTAGACTCAGTGGGGTGTGGTGCTAACAATTTATATAGATTTTACAAAAGGAAATCAATGACGCACATAACAAACATTTTTGGAAACTTCAGTTTTTGTACTAATTCTGATTCTAGATGTCTATGATATTTGCAAAGCCCAGCACACAATGCATAGCTTAAATTAGAAAAACTAAGCGTATTTTCAAAACTTAAAATATTTTTAAAAATTATTTCCCACAGCTTTTTTTCTCCCCCAGCATATATGTGCATGCACATTCACACACAAACACACCCAACTGAGTTTTACTGTCTCATATGTCCTAGCCAAGACATCTTTGCTTTCTTTACCCATTGCACTAGATTTAAAGAGAACATTCATTTGATGAAAGCAAAGACATTCCAAATTCCCCAATAAGCATAAAACTCCTTGAAAGGTAAGAGTACATGAATGTCCTCAAGATGGAATTGATTGTATTCTCTTCCGGCCTGTGAATTTTATCCCAGCCCAGAGTCTGATCACTACTTCCATGTGCATGCTTTAAACCATATGCCTTGAGTGTGGAAATATTACAACTTTACAGGAAAGGAATGGAAATGAAAATATCTGTATATCAGACAACACAGATTTTATAAAACAGCTAAACAAATAGGACTATTTTAGTGATAATTTGCCAAATATCAGTCAGATCCATTTCTATTGTACCCAAATATAAATTACCTGATAAATGTGGGTGTTATGGTGATATTAACAATGTGTCAAATAAGAGAAAGCCTTTGAAAACTGTTCTTTAAAATTATTCTGCTCTTTTAAGAATTATTTTGCTTAGCATGATAATCTCAAATTCCATCCATGTTGTTGCAAATGGCAGTATTTCATCTTTTCTTATAGCTGAGTAATAATCCATTGTACACATGTATCACAACATTTTTATCCAGTCATCTATCAAGGGGAACTCTGGCTATTTCCATGAATTGGCCACCATGAACACAGTATTGCAATGAACATTGGGGTACCTAAGGTTTTCAAGTTTTGGGGGGACTGAAGGCAACACAGAAACAAAATCTCATGGACACGGTCAATAGTTTTTTAGTGGTTACCTAAGGGTAAGTGGGGACGGGGTGGGAGAGGAGTAGGGAAGCTAAATATATGGTGATGGAAGGAAAGCTGATTCTAGGTGGTGAACACATATTGTAACACATAGACAAAGCACTATAAAGTTGTATACCTAGAACCTGTGTAATTTTTATTAACCAACGTAATACTAATAAATATAATAATAAAAAAATAAAAATTATTGAAAATGTACTATTAAAATGTCCATACTAACCAAAGCAATATACAGTTTTAATAAAATCTTCATCAAAATAACAATGACATCTTAAAAGAAAATAGAACAAAATATTATTAGATTTGTATGGAATCACAGAAGACCCTGAAGAGCTGAAGAAATTCTAAGAAAAAAGAACAAGAATAGAGTTATCATACTCCCTGACTTCAATTTGTACCACAAAGTGACAATAATGAAAAAGCTTGGTTTGTCAGAAAAACGACACACAGACTAATGGCATAGAATTGAGAACCCAGAAATAAACCCATCTATCTATCTATCTATCTATCTCTATCTATCTATCTATCTATCTATCATCTATAACTTTCAACAAAGGAGCCAAAACATACAATGCACAAAAGAAAGACTTCAAAAAATGGTGCTGAGAAAATTGGAGAGACACATGCCAAAGAGTAAAACAAGACTGCTATTTGCCAAAATATACCAAAATTAACTCAAAAGTGAATCAAAGGTACAAACATAAGACCTAAAACAATAAATTTCATAGCTGAAAGCATAGTTACTAGACTTGTGGACCTCGGATTCAAAGAGAAAATTTGATGAATTTGAGCTCAAATGCAAAGGAAGTAAAAGCAAAAATATATGAATGGAACAACAAAAGGAAAGATAGACAAAGCAAAGAGGCAACCAACTTATGGGAGAAGACATTGGCAAACAACACCTCTGATAGCAGGCTAATATTCAAAATACATAAAGAACTTGTACAACGAAACAACAAGCAATTCATTTTAACAATAGGCAGAGGAACTGAACAGACACTTCTAACAAGACATACAAATAGCCAGCAGATATATGAAAAGATGTCAACTTCACTAGCTATTAGGGAAATGAAAATGAAAACCACAGTGAGATACCACCTTAAATCTGTTAGAATAGTTAGAATCAACAAAACAAGGAGTAACAATTGCAGGAGAAGCTGTGGAAAACAAGGGACCCTCAAGCACTGCTGGTGGGAACATAAATTGGTACAGCCCCTATGGAAGACAGTATGGAGATTCCTCAAAGAATTAAATAGAGAATCACCATACAACCCAGCTATCTCTCTTCTGGGTATCTACCTCCCCCCCAAAAAAAACTGAAAATATTAATTTGTGAAGACTTATGTTACCCCACATTTACTGCTGCATTATTCATGGTGGAAACAACCACACTGTTCTTTGATAGACATTTGGATAAAGGAAATGTGATACACATATACAATGGATATCGCTCTACCATGAGAAAAGATGAAATAATGCCATTTGGGACATCATAGATAGATCTTGAGATTATCACACTCAACAAAATGAGTTATACAAAAAAAGAAAAAAAAAACATATGACCACTCTTATGTGGCATATAACACTGAAAGCAACAAACAAAAATTCATAGACACAGACAACAGTTTAGTGGTTAGCAGGAGGTAGGAGGGGAAGGATGGTAGAGGGCTGAGGAGGGTGAAATATTTGGTGATAGAAAGAAAAGTGACAATGATAAAAACGTATACTGTGTATAAGTACACGAAATACTTCTCATATGTGATTTCATATAAATCTGAAGATAGCTCTAGGAAATAGATATTAGTGTCCTCATTTTATAGATGAGGAAAAAAATGAGGCCTACAAAATTTCGGCAACCAGCCTGAGTCCATAAATGATGGAACCAAAATTCAATCCTAGGACTTCTAATTATAAACCCCGTGCCTTTAAGCACATCCTCACGTTCCCTAGATCTCTATTTCTTTTGTTCTTAATGTTAGATTTCAAAGTATTTTGACAATTGCATAACAGTTACTCTTTCAAAAAGTTCATCTCCCTGTAAATGATATTATACACACTGTGAGTATAAAATTGGGGACCCTATTGATTCTCTTTTAAAGAGACATTTCTTTTGTCCTTAGGGGGCAATATATGATCTCTTTTTATGCCGCATTTATTATTTTTTCTTTCTCTTTCTTCCTCCTAAATACTATAAGAATCATTATGCCTCCACTGACTCAGAACTTTCCCTATTAATGGTCTTATCCAAACACACTATTTTAAATATGACTACATTAAAAGTCAGTCCCAAAATCTGCTTCCCTGAACTTTAGTCCAGTGTTTTCAGTCACTGGAATACCAATCAGGTTTACTTTACCAGGTTTATAATCTTCAATCAATCATTTTATTCCTTCTCTCCTGCCCCTTATTGCTAAAAGTGATAGCACTGCTACAATATTACTTGCTCTGTTCTTATTTTAAAATACATCCTGGATTCAACTTAAGAAAAATCTAATCCATCATCAGTTAAATATATAAAACAGTTTCTCAACAAATTACCATAGTTTTTTTATAAAACAAAATGTGTGTATTGAACACCACAGACAACACACATTGACCGTGTATTTTTCATCATCTTTTTTTCTTTATGATTTCTATCAATGGTAAGGTGATGCCTTTACTGAACCTATGACCAGATAGGTTTATAGAGGAGGAAAAAAATAATAAAAATTTGGTCCAGCATACCATGTTTTGGTATATCACATTGTCTCATAATTTCTTGAAGGAGTTTCCAGTACAGTGAAATAACTCTGATGTTTTCTGCTCATTGCCTTTTCTCTTTGTCTACTCTCCTTATCTTGGATAAAGCTGCCTTTTTATCTAGATCATTTTGATAGGCCCCAAACTGCTCTTTGGTGTGCAGAGATAGATATTTGAAGGCTTAACCACCTTTTAGCTTATTTCTATTACTCAGTATTCTGTGCCATTTTTAGGAGGATTATATGTGAAGAGTCTCTACTCACCCCCTCAACCCCCACTCCAGCAGAGTAAAATGCTTGTGGTGATCAATGTTCATCTGCCTTATGATGCTATAATGGTTCCTGGGAGTTATGGTACCTGGCTTGATTGGCCTTGCTTTCAATACTGTGAACTTAACTGAGGCCCTTCCAATAGATTCCTTCTATTTTTTTTTTTTTAATTTATTTTATTGTTTTTGACAGAGACAGAGAGAGACAGAGAGAAGGGGGAAAACCCAGAGCAGTCTCCATAGCTGTATGTTATTAGTTTTTCAACATGGTTTTCTTTCCACACAGGTGGCAGTGGGCTGCACAGGGCAGCAACTGGGCTGGAGGCCTTCCACATGGGAGGCACACCCCCTCGAGCCAGGGGCCAAACCAGGGGGTGAAAACCAAATTGGGGGCCTCCCGTATGGGAAGCACACCCCAGTTCAGCATATGGGTCTGCATGGGCCAGGGCCAGGGCCAGGATTCAATCCTCAGTCTCCCGGGCTGCAAAGCAGCGCTTAACCCACTGAGGCATCCTGGCTTCCCAGATGCGTTCTTGCTTATGTTAGAAATTCTAATAGACACAGCTGTCTAGGACATTCTCCACCATTCATTTTGTACACAAGTACCTACTTTATCTTCTCACTTTAAATGTAGTCAAAAATTTAATCACTAGTCTACGAGATTTCCAAGGAAAGAGCACAATGGTATTCAGAAACATATGTTAAGTACAAAGATAGAAAGATAGATATGAACATAATAATATAAAGAAATATTTTCCTCATCTTTAGCAGTAGAACTGGACCAACAATTGCAGCAACACTAGTATTTACCAACAACACCAAGTACAATTTGTACTCAAATGTTCCTCTGTAATAACATTCTTTGCTATGAAGGAGAGAGGATGATTCATTTTGTGTGGCAGGAAATTCAGATTAGGTTTAGAACTTATAGTTGTTGTTCTATACTTGTTTTAAGATTGCTTCAAGAATCACAAGGACAGGACTGAAAGTAAAAAGAGCCCTTTCAAAGGTTACACTACTGATCGGGTTGAACAATTTGAAAAGGAAATAATTATAAATTACTTAAAGTAGTTACAGTGATCCCTCGTTTTTCGCGGTTAATGGGGACCAGAACCTTCCGCGAAAGCTGAAAAACTGCGAAGTAGGATTTACCCCTAGGAATTTTCATGTATGCGGGTACAAGAATGTTTTAAATATGTAAACAGTATTCATACTTTACTCATTTAAGACAAAAATCACAACAGTATACGTATTTACTTAAAC
>PVKE010040785.1:0-14442 GCA_004027555.1 Craseonycteris thonglongyai | reverse complement strand
CTCCGTGCTGACTTCATCGCCTCCCGTGAAGATACGGTGTGTTTGCAGCCGGCGGTTTGAACTCTGCCATTCTTCAGCCCTAATCCTCCCTCTAGTCTTGAGCACTTCCTTCTACCGTAGGCGTGGGCTAGGTGGAGAGTCCCACCTTTAGTACAGGGAAGGCTTCCGCGCCCCCAGGTGGCCATAAATAGAAAAGGTGAATAAATCAGAACGGTTGTTCCATCCCAGCTCCAAGTATTTGTTGGGATAGCTACCGGTAGGTCTTCGAGTTTCGGTGGGGAGGGGTCTCCTGAAGGAGACAGATACGTGAGCTAGCCTTTACATTAGAAATCTGAAAAGAATCATAGATCCATTGCACCTCCACCAGAAAAACTTCTCATTTTCATCTCTACAAACAAACATCTTTTGCATTACTATCAGTTTTCTCCAATTTACAGAATTGTAAAATAGCTACAAGACCATAAGAGACGCAGACCATTATAAAATCGGGTAACCAAGAAAGGTGCATTAGACAAGGTCTAGCATGCCATAGGACACCTGGTAACTTTTTTTTCCATTTAAAACGTTTCAGCTTTTCCAGACATTCCCTAGAAAGCATCTTCCCTGAATAAATAGTTTCAACTGTTGTTTTTTTCCCCTAAGTTATTTGTTACACCAGAACAAAAATGTTCCTCCTTGCAAATTCCACCATTATTTCTTGCTCATTTCCTTTGTCCAAACATTTAAAAAATTTAATCTGTCCTTCACAAGATCAGTTTTCCATGAAGGAAAAGTTGTTATGAGGTAGTGGAACAGTTGCTAACACATAGTCAGGAGGCCTAAGTTCTAGACATAGTTGGTGCCACAAAACAGCTGTCAGCTGTCACATAATCTGTTTTCTCTCTTTTTCAAGGGGGCTGATCAAAACTAATGAGTCCCAAAGTTTTCATGATCAAGGATATCAATATATATTCTTTATTTTCATTTGCACGTCTCTTATTTTGAAAGATTCCATATCCCTCACTAAATATATTTACTAGGTAATAAGAAGGTTGGTTTCTGCAAAGTCATAGATACGGAGAACAGAATGGGGGCTGGCAGGGGTGGGGTGGGGAGCAAAATGGGTAAAAGAGGTCAGAAGGCACAAACTTTCAGTTATAAGATGAATTAAGTTCTGGGGATGTAAGGTACAGCATGGTGACTATAGTTAATAATACGATATTGGATATTTGAAAGATATTAAGAATAAATCTTAAACATTCTCATCGTAAGACAAAAAATTGTAATTATGTGGGGTGATGAATGTTAATGAAACTTAGGGTAATCATTTCACAATATATACATATATCAAATCATTACATTGTGTACCTTAAACTAATACAATGTTATACATCATTTATATCTCAATAAAACTGAGGGGTTGGAATTTGGTTTCTATGAGATGACGTTTCCATGAAGAAAAGAAAAAAAAAAATGAAACGACCTTTTGGTTAACCTGTGTGGCCATACAGAAATGACTATGTGATTTCCATGTTTTTTAAACTCTGAAAACAGTGTAAAAGAGCCCTCTTAACTGAAATCAGGTTCCGAATCCCAGGAAGGGAAGCATCAGCAGAGTTCTTTTATTGTGGCATTCTATTTGAACGTGGTTGTTACAGACTTCAAGCCTTCTTTAATAGTAGATATGGGCCCTATTTTGTTCATTTTATATTAACGTGTTAGCATTTGCTCTTTCCTGACAGGCTTCAGAAGTCTGAATTCCACCTGCTAGCTGTGTACTAGATATGGAAGAAAATCAAATAACTGGAACATGGGACCTGAGCAAGGAGACTCCCTGGGATGGTTGGGAAAGTCTTGATATTGAGGCCAAGTGGACTACAGGGTCTCCACATAGGTGGGCAGTGACTTCAGGTTCCAGGCTCAATAGGAGCCCCTTATTTTGTATGTATTTTCATTTTTCTGCACCACACTGGTCCTTGGTAGAGCTGTTTTCCCACTCAACGGTCAAGATTAATTCAAGTGTGTGCATTTTGGTTATAAATAAGTCAGTCAACACTTAATTTCACCTTGACAAACAAACCAAAGGTAGAATCCTGGGACTTGGGGATCCACTTCTTTCTCTTTCCTCTGAGCTCATTTCCTTCCCGCTGGACTCAAGGGCCTGAGCCTTACCCCATCGTGACCTGCAGAGGCTGCCTGGAACCGGGGAGACCATTTGCCTCACCTGGAGGCCCTGTCTCCAGGGTGTGGCGTTCAGTAGAGAGATAAGGGGACCTAGAGAATTAATGGGACGACTCTTTCTATTCCCCCATACCAACTCGCCCACTGCAGGAAGGATGGAGAATAACCAGGCTGGAGAGTAAGCTTCTTGACTTCTCATTTTCACCCCCTTACACTTTGTAGTATTGATCTATGGCTGTAGAACAGATTGTGCTAAAACCTAGCAGTTTGAAACAACAAACACTGATTATCTGATAGTTTCTGTGATTCCAGAATCCAGGTGAAGCTTAGCTGGGCGCCTGTGTCAAGATCTCTCACAAGACTGCAATTAAGGTGTTGCCTGGGGAAGAACCTGCTTCTAAGGTCACTCACATGGTTGCTGAGAATTCAGTCCTCAAGGGCTGTTGGACTGAGGTCCCCTCTTTCTCTCTGGCTGTTGGCTGGAGGCCATCCTCAGTTCCTTAGCATGTGGGTCTCTCCACAGGGCAGCTCACAGCATGGCAATTGGCTTCCATCAGAGCAAGCAGGTAGGAGAGATAGAGAATGAGACCCCTTCTACACTGTTGGTGGGAATGTAAATTGCCATTATGGAAAATAGCATGGAGGTTCCTCAAAAAAGTAAAAATAGAAATACCATATGATCCAGCAATCCTATTTCTGGGTCTATATCCAAAGGAAATGAGATCAGGATCTCAGAGAGATTATCTGTACTGCCTATCACTGTAGCATTATTCACAATAGCCAAGATATGGTATCAAACCAAGTGCCTAGCAATAGATGAATGGATTTTCAAACATTATATGTATTTATGAATATTAGCCTAATAAAGGAGAAGATCCTGACATCTGTGAACACATGGATGGACCTGGAGGGATTATGCTAAATGAAATAAGCTAGACACAGAAAAACACATATTGTATGATAAACCACTTATGTGTGGACTCTAAAAAATTAAACTCAACAGAGTAGAAGGGTAGTTACCAAGGGTCAGGGAGTGAGGGAAATAGGGAGTTATTGGCCAAAGAGTACAAGCTTTCAGTTTTAAGACATATAAGTGCCAGAGATCTAATGCACAACACAATGACTATAGTTTATAATGTATTGTGTATTTGCAAATTTCTGAGTAGATCTTACATAGTCTCACCACACACACAAAAACTAACTGTATTAGGTGATGGATATATTTTTTAGCTTGATTGTGGTAATCATTTCACAGTGTATACGGACATCAAAACATTATGTTGCATACCTTAAATGTATACTTTTTTTTTTTTTTTTGTCAATTGTACCTCAATGAATCTGGAAAATAAAATATTGGGAATAAATATCTGCATTGGAAGTAAGTTTGAACAAAATCAGTGACTCTTAACTTTCTCTGCATCATACAAAGTTTACAGTGTTTTCTCTATGAACCCTTCAGTAATAATTTTAAAGCTAATAAAGGGTTAGGCAACATGATGAACACCGTGCATGCATTATCTCATTCAATCTCCATGACTATGAGAGAGAGAAAAATACTGTCTTTCCCTCATTACAGATAAGGGAACCAAGGCTTGGAAAGTTTAATTAACTTACCCAAGGGCACACATCCAGTCAGGGGTTGAGCCGAGGTTTGACTCCAAATCTGTCTGAATTCCGACCTACTCTTTTAGTCATCTGTATGTATATTGCCTCCAAACCTCATTTTGAAAATTGTATCTGCCTAATTCTAGCTTTTAAATAAACAGAAAATAAATAAATACCAACAATAATGCATGTATAAACTTATCCCAAGAAAATGTGTAACATACTCGTGTATTAGGGCTTTTGAAATATTAAAATGACCTTGAAAACTCCATTAATAATCTTGACATATAAGGATCCAAGATGCTAACCATTAGATGACCTCTAAAATCCATTCTAGTTCTGATTTAATGAATGACCTTAAAAAAAAAATGCTGGGGGCGGGGGTGGTGCCAGGATAACTCAACTGTTTGGTGCTTTCCTCACAGTTGTGAGGTCTGGGGTTCAATTCCTGGCCTACCCCGTGCAAACCCATACACTGAGCTGTGGTGCAACTGGTAACTGCCGAGATGGCACAGAGGCTAAGGTTCTCACTTCCTATGTGGGAGGCCCCAGGTTTAGTTCCCACATCCACCTGTGTGGAATGAAACCATATCACAGCTAATGATGTGCAACTATGGAGACTGCTCTGGGCCCTCCCCCTTCTGTCTCTGTCAAAAACAATAAAATAGGGGAAGCTGGGATGGCTCAGTGGCTTAACCGCTCGCTTTGCAGGCCTGGAGACCGAGGATTGAATCCCGGAAGCCCAGGTGGATCCATATGCTGAACTGGGGTGTGCCCCCAGTTCAGTTCTTGCTGGGGCCTATGTGGGAGGCTCCCGGCCCAGTTCCTACCCTGCGCAGTCACGTGCCCACCTGTGGAGTGAAACTATATGAAAAACTGATGTTGTCAACTGTAGAGACTGCTCTGGGCCCTCCCCCTTCTCTCTGTCTCTCTCTACCTGTTTCTCTCTGTCAAAAAAAAAAAAAAACCACAATAAAAATAAATTTAAAAAAAATTCTTAAAAAAAAAGTAGGCATCATCATATACATGGGAGCATCTTATACACGGATAAATACGGTAGGTAATTCAGTTACCTTCCCCTAGAACTTCAAATGACCCTTAAGCAGGCTTGTTAGATAGCACTAAAAAGGCACTCAATAATCCTTTTCCTTATTTCCAAATTTTGTAATTTTCTAAAGATTCATTCTTCACAATAAACTACTCTGAAATTTTATGACTTAAAACCACAACCATTTTATTATCACGATTTTGTGGGTCAGGAATTTGGAAAAGACTCAGTTAATTCTTCTGATCAATATGGTGTTGAAAGGGATCCCTTGATACCTGGCCAGTAGCAGAACTGGTCTGGAGAGTCCAAGACAGCTTCATTCACATATCTGTTGTTTGGACTGGGATGGCTGGTAAGCTGAATACAGCTGGACCCCTCTTCCTCTCTCTGAGTCTCAGGGCCTTTCCAAGTCATCTCTTCAGCAAGGTGACTGGGCATCTTACGAGTACACAAGGGCCGGGCAAGATGTTGAGCATGGTCCACTGGTGGACTGCCAAGAAATTTCGGGGTGACCATCTAAATAATAAAATAGCTAGTGGACCGTGGCACTTGGAGAAGTAGCCATTGCCCTGGAAAAGTCTGTCCAGGCCTGTCTTATATAAACTTAGACAGTAGCCACCCCGCATCCTTATCTGCAGTTTCATTTTCCGGTTTCAGCTACCCACAGTCAACCGTGACCCAAAAATATTAAATGGAAAATTTCAGAAATAAACAATTCATAAATTTTAAATTGTGCAGTTTTGAATAGCTATTCCACCTGCAGCATGAATCATCCCTTTGTCCTGTCTCTACCCTGTATGTGCTCCACACCATTAGTCACTTAGTAACTGTCTTGGTTTTCAGATCAACTGTTACAGTATCACAGTGCTTGTGTTCAAGTAACCGCTATTTTATTTAATGGCCCTGAAGTGCAAGAGTAGTGATGCTGGCAACTCACATATGCCAAAGAAAAGCTCTAAAGGCCTTCTTTTAAGTGTAAAGGTTAGTACAGTACAGTAAGATATTCTGAGACAGAGAAACCATATTCATACCTTTTATTAAAGAATATGTATTATAATTATTCTATTTTATTACTTGTTTTAATCTGATTGTGTCTAATTTATTAAATGTAAACATAGGTATGTGTGTATGGGAAAAAACATAGTATATATAGGGTTCAGTACGGTGTGGTTTGAGGCATCCACTGGGGGTCTTGGAACATACACCCTCAGGTAAGAGGGGACTACTATACTGGCAATCTTCTCAAAGACTGGGTAGAGTCAGAACTGGCATAGCATCGTCCCTCCCATACTCCATTGGTCAAAGCATTCCCAATCCTGCACAGATTCAGAGAGGTAGGAATAGAACCCACCTTGATTGGGTTCTTTGGCCTACGAATTTGTGGTCACGTTTAATGCATCACAAGTTTTGCCTTTTAAATTCTTATTTTTGTTATATTACTAATTCTTTTGCCCTAGGATTTGTGGCACCAAGGGTACCCATAACTCTCTGGGATGTCTGTCAAGACTTCATGACATGAGAAATGACCACACGGCAGCCCGCTATTATTACTTGTATCGGCACCATCATGCCACAGAACCACTATCCTGCGAGGCAGGTATCAGTAAACTCATTTCTCTCTCTCACACATACACACACACACAAATCAAGGCTCAGACATGTTTATTTAGATAGCTTGCCCAAAACCGATAGCCAGTGACCCGAAGCACTATTTCCCACCCAGAACTTCTCTTTCCAAATCCAACGTTTCCACTACTGTGGCTCTGATTAATCCAATCACACTAATATGAAAGGAATTTGCTGTATGCCATTCTAAGGCGTGGCTGCATTTTAAGACACCCGGGAAAAGGAGTTGCGAAAGGCACAGTAATGCATTCTTCCTGGTGCAAGCTTACTCCTTAGGAGGGAAGAGCGTATTCCGTGAGCTCAACGGTCTGAAAGGGCAGTGAGAGGATCCGCGCGGAGGTAACAAACAGACTTCTGGAACCAGGGTGCCGCGGCTTAAAACCTGGACATACAGTGTTCTGGGTTGATCCCCTAAGTAACTGGTGTCACCCAGCGGAGCACCTGGGCTGGCACTTCTCGGCCTCTGTGACCTTGCTGCCTACGGCTGGGCTGCCCTTTCTGGATCTCCCGCTCCACGTGCCTGGAGCGCCTGGAGCCTAAAAATATCACCTTGGTTGAACCTCCCGGAACAAGCCTTCGACTCCTTAAATAAAACAAGAAACAGGCGCCGTCGCCGCTTTGAGACACATAAATCACAGCCTGACCTGCTGTTGACTCAGCGGGTAACGTGCTGCTGAAAGTGGCCACGAATTCAGCCCCTTTGGATGAGCTGAACTTCAGTGATTTCCCTTCCTACTCGGCGCGAATCATATATCGTGAGGTTCGCCGAGCACATCGAAGACCGTGTTAGACGCTGGAAAAAACAGCCCAGGAACCTCCATCGCTACAAGCGCAGACTAAGCCTGGGACTCTTCAAAGCCATATCCTGTGACCATCACAAGGGTTTTCTCCGCCCCGACGGTGACGGAAAACTCGTGACTCAACCCTGAAGGCTGGGACCCGCACAGAGACACCGGGGGCGGAGCTGCGAGTTCGTACGTGAAGGAGCAGCCGACCGGCGGCGCATGCGCAGGGTCTCACCACGGGACCTCCTTCCCGCCGCTGAGACTAGGAAGCAGGACGCCAAATCTGTCCCCGCGCAGACGCTATCGCCGGGCGCCGAACGAGGCGGCCGCCCTCCCCAAGGCGCGCCTGCGCACGTTCCCACGCACGCTCCGGCGTACGGCGGCGGCCAGGGGTCGCGAGCCGGTGGAGGACCCGCGCGCGGAGGAACCCGAAGAGTCACCGCTTCTTCCCTCCCTCCCCCATTCCCCTCCCCGCTCCCTCCCCTCTCCCAAAGAATGTTCCGCTACGAGGTGAGTTGTTGCGGCCGGAAGTGGCCCCTCCCTCCCTCACGCGCCCCTTTTCCTCCCTCTCATCCCCCCGCGCATGTACCCTGTGCTCCTGAGGGGGATGGGGCAGGGGGCAGGCGGTGGGACTCGTGGGACCCAAGAGGAGCGCGTTGGGTCTGGGGTCGTGGGTTTAAGCCTAGAGCTGTGCGCCGGCCTCAGGAGGTGGGACTGTCCTATCAGTTGCCGCTGGGGAGAGTTGGCCTCTGTTTTGGGGTGGGGAGGACCCGTTATGTACCTTAACCCGACCACCCGGCCAGCCCCACTCGGGGAGGAACCGCGGAGGGGACAGCGTTGCATCCACCCGGCGGCTCTTCTTGAGGAAAAGTCGCCGGGGAAAGCCCAGAGGCACGTTTCCCGCCCGGGACCCGGAACCACCACCCCGCCAGTAACACCGATACACACAGGCCGTCATCGGGTCACCGGGGCCAGGACTTGCCCTTTGACTGGGGCGGCAGACTGTTTACTGAAGTGGGCTCCGCGTTGGGAGGGGGCGTGTCCAGCCGAACTTTCTTCTGAGCGAGTGGAGGGAGATGGGAGTTTGGTGATGGTCCCGGTAATGTAGCAATAGTCGAGAGACCTGACCCTGTCACTAATTCACTGTATGACCTTGAGCGACTCCTAATCTCTGGATTTAAAGTTTCAGGATTTGTAGAATAAAAGAGCCGGTCTGGATAATCCCTAAGAGTCTTTCCAATTTAAAAACGAGTGATTTGATTAGCTCTTTGTGATTTGGGAAGGAGTGTCTCTTATGTGGAGGCAGTTGCATGCCTGCTTTGTGTAATTTGGGTTTAAGGTGGGTAGAGTGGCCCTTTGGCCTAACCTTTCCTTTGGAAGCAGCTTAACTAAGAGGTAGTCAGACAAAGTATATCACAAACCTGCCTACTAAGAGAGTGTGGAAAGCCTATTGCAGGCACGGGTATACTTGATAGAAAATGGTTTAAGACCCAGCTAACTTCATGTAAACGTGGAGAGAGATGATGAGATGTGGCAGGCAGTTGCCAAAAGGCAAACAAAACTTGACAAGTAAATTGGAGGGGAGAATGTTTAAAATAGAACCCGCCTAAATTGTTATGGATATATCTGGCATTGTTCAGCAGTCCACAGTCTTTGCCTAAATCTATGCCTCATTTGATCCTTACAGCGATAAGGTAGGAGGTATTGTTCCTGTGTTTCAGTTTAAAGGACTGAGGTTAGGAGCCTAAGGAAGCCTGAGGCACAACAGGCACTCAAGAGGTATTTAGTAAATTAATCCCAAAGACTGACTTGCCGAAGTTCACACCACTTGTAAGAATGGAGCCAGAACTTGAATTTGTCATATCACAATTTTCTGAGAGTTCACATAATTGTAGTTGGAAATTGAGCTTTCTATTTTTAATCAATAGTTTGAGTCTTCAGGAAACAGAGGGTGAGAAAGGTGGAAAATGAAGAGAAAACTTTAAGCAGTAATAATAAAATAGTTGAAAAGAGGATATGAAATGGGGAAAATAAGAATTTTGTTGAAAAATATACATAAAATATACATAACAAAGTGTTCATTTTCAGTTGTAGTTACTGTTCTAACCAGTGATGTAAAGGAAGTTGGCACGCCATGAGAAAATGTTTTTACTAGATTCCTGATAAATAGAGAAATGGAATGTTTTGGGGGAAGAGGTTAAATGAAATAAGGAATAGGAAGAGAAACTATAAAGAAGATACTGAAATTTTCCAATGTTGGGGAAATTGGAGGATAGAAAAAAATGCCATCTTTACAAAAAGTCATAATGAAGTTTTTATGTTGATTGGAAAGGTTAAGATGAACATTTTTAAATGAGGTTGTGAATTTATGAATAACTAAATCTCTTCTCTTTCTTTAGTCTCTGGAGGATTGTCCTCTGGATGAAGATGAGGATGCATTTCAGGGTCTGGGAGAGGAAGATGAAGAGATTGATCAATTCAATGATGATACATTTGGGTCAGGTGCAGTTGGTAAGTGATATCTTTCTCATATAATATCATCTTGGTCCCTTGCTCTTTTCATATGCTCTCTTTTATAAGTGCTCTGTCTTAGTAGGAGTAACCGTAATCACTAATTCAGCAAAATATCCTGTTGGTCTTAGAATAGTCTGGTCTTGGTGGAAGCTTCTATCCTTCTCTGGGCCTCTGTTTGCCTCACTTATAAAACCAGGTGTTCTCTAAGCCCTTTCCCTTCCAGCTATATGGTCTAATGCTCTAGATTGACATAAGGAATTCAAATGGATAGAGAAGTAGACATTTTTCAAAGGTTTAAAATAATCCTAGAAGAGCAAAAGTCCTATTTGTGGAACATGTAACATAAGGAAAACTAGTGGACTAGGAGAAAACTCTGATTCGGATATGTGTGTTTTAAACTGTATTTGATCACTAACGTATATTATATGGCCCTGCTATTTATCTTACAATATCTTCATTTAAAGTAATCTTTTTATTCCAACAATTTTGGTTATAAACGTTTTTATAAGTTAGAAAAATGCTGTGCACAGGTGAAATTTTCCCACCCTGGATATAAATAAATGTTCTAGGAATTGGAAGAGGTTAAAAAGTTAGAGCCAAACTATACTTAGAGACTACAGAATTATGATTACTAAGATGGGAAATTTAGAGAGCAAACTTATATGATAAATTTAGAGAATTAGCGGTCCTAGAACTAGTACACTAATAAGTTAAAATTAAACTGTACTTTTAGAAAAAGGAATAGGTAATACAGTGCAAATATGTTTGCTTTGACTTGATATTGAGAATAGCAGCAGCTCTTTTGGTTGGGATGTGCAAATTTGTGTGATTTCTTTAGAATCAAGCACTTCTGTCAATGCAACAGGTATTCAAAGTTAAGTATAATAAGAAGTGGAAGTTTATCAGTAGTGGATAAGCCGGAGATACTGAATACCAAAAACAAGAGGTCTGGAATGTGTTAAAAAGGTTACTGGTTTTACAGTGGCATAAAAAGCTTACATTTATTAAAACTTACACAGAGTTGAATGAACTGGCAAAAATGGAAAAGTATACTGTTGTCAGTTTGGGTTTATAGAATTCAGCAGGGAACTCAGAACTGCCATATAGCAAACAGCAGAGAAGTGTTTAAGGTAGAAGGCAGACTCATTACAGAAAGGGAACCAAAGACCTTTTGAAGTATAGCCGTAGTTTAGGAGATAAGATCATCCAAGAGCATGACAGTGATCTAAGATGCTGTTCTCTATGGAGATCACAGGGAAAAGCAACAGAATAGAATTACAAAAGCAGAGAACTGATGTGAATTGTAAATTATTTTTGGAAGTTAGTTTAGTAATAACTTACAAAATACAATAGAAGCTATAAACATTGTATGCTTATTTTTAGAACTCTTTTTCTCTTAAAATAGTATACTGAAAGTTGCCATTTTTAAGCACATTATTAAAATGAAATTGATGGGATTGATTTATAGATATTATATTAAGGTGAGGCAGCATAGTAATGTGCCTTCAGTTTTAATAGTCTTACCTTCTCATTGACTTCCAGAGTGCTGTGGACAGTGTTTTTCTTTTTCTGAGTTTCTATTTTCTTCACGAGATGGGGGAAGTACTGTCTTAAAGGAATGCTAGAGTGTGCAAAATTGTGTTTTATATGATAGAAAGAAAAGTACATACACTTGAAAAAGTCCCTGGAGTTACACAGAAAAGAACAAGTAGAAAAAAGCAAAGGCAGTGAAACAGCATATGGATAATCCACTTTGTACTCTAGGGCATAAAGGTGATTAAGAAGGACTTCTTGGCCAACAAAGTTTATAATGGAGAAAAAAATGTCAAATGTGAGCACTTTCCATTGAGTAAAAAATACTTGAATTGTAAACCTCAAATCTTAATTCTGTGTAACATCTTGATCTAAATACTAAAAGGTTTTATGTAAGAAAAATTGCTTTCTAAGTCATCTTGTGACTTGTTTAATATACTTCTACAACTAAGTACACATTTAGTGTAGAGAATTCAAACCAAGAAATAAAATGTCAGGGCTTTGACATACGTTTTGGTTTAATGGTTTTTAATGCAAGGAGTGAATGTCTTGAATGAAACCTACTAGCACAGTAGTTATTTTTAAGTCACTGGCTACAAATACTCTGATGTCACCTTTCCTTAAGAGACTAGTCATGATCTTCTGTGTGGAAAAATGTTTGCATCATCTTAGAGCAATAAATTGGACCACAGTAATCTCAACTCATTCTCTAAAAATAAAAGCTTACACTTACAAGGTGCTTATTATTTACCAGGCACCATTCTAAATGTTTTACATATAATCCTCACAACTTTATGAGATAGGTACTGTCCTTAACCTCATTTTAACAAATAAGAAAGGATGTGACAGAGAGGTAAAGTACATATAAACACAATGTGAACTATGAGTTATGTTAAAACAGTCTTCAAGGAATCTGGGAATTGTGCCTCTGTGGAAGGACTCCCCCATTCATTCTGCTTCCCTTTTATTGATTGATAGCTGTTGTAATCTTTAGGGACTGAGATTGCCTTAAATTAAATCACCTCTACTTTCTTATCAGTTTGTTCTAATTCAAAAATATTCCTGAGAATGGACTTCAGATGAATTATTACAACAAGTATAAGTTTATAGGAGCAACCAGGAATTCACTAACCCACATCGGTGTATAGGTAAATGAGTTGAAGGAAAACAGATACTTTCCTTTGTTTCTGTTATTCTTTTGCCTACCCTTTATCATTGTGACCAATGTGGCTTGAGGTCCAGTGTTGACACATCCAAGTTTTATATTTTTAGGTCATTTTAAAATGATACAGTGAAGTATCATTCTCTTTTAGTAAGGGTTTGCAATCTCTGACATTGCTTCAGATGATTCTTCACAGAAAAGAGCAAGAAAAACCTGAACCGATGGTGATGGTATTCTATGGCATAGATTACTTTGCTTACGGTACATTTTTGAAAAAGTAACAATTCACAACAGAAGCCATTCTCACAGAATAGGGCTATTTAACCAATGTTTTTTAAATGGAACGATTAGGACAAATAGTCTATTCCTCTTTGGTAGGATCTGATAAAGTTAGTAAAGATGAGCATGGGAGGCACTGAATGAAAACAATGCAAATTAGGACTCTTCTGTATTAGAATCAACCCCTTAACAAATTAACTTCTTAAATTTGTAACATTAATGTCAAAAAATTCCTTATTCAGAATTATAGACTCCCATTTTTTTGGATTGCTGAATTAGTAAAATAACAAAAAACAATTTGTCCTTTAAAAACTTTCAGTTTACTCTTCCTCAGCAAACATGACACAAATATTAATGTCACAGCTGATTTTTAAGTACACTATTCTTTAAGAATTTTTTTTCAGATAACTGATCATTTAAATTAATACTATAATTTCCATTGGAAGTGGATTTTTCTCTTTACCACAGGTACCGTAATACATTTAAATCTATCACAGTGCCCAAAAATTGGGCAGTGGTTTTGATCATACCAAATTATAAATTTGAGAGTCTCACTTCCCTTACTTTTTAGACCGCTAATGTTATGTGATACATTCTTATGTAATAAAAATAGCAAATTTTAAATATTTGTAACCTGACTCTGAAAGGAACTTAGCCTACTTAAATATTTGCTTAAGATGTTAAGAGATATATATACATATATATATATATTTACAGTATTAATCATTATACTGAAAACTTGCAAATAATCTAAATTTCTATCAGTAGGGAATAAGTTTAATTAGTTTCAATGTATCAATAGAATAGACTTAGATAGGAATTTAAAATATAATGTTATCAATAGTTACATGTATGTGGTCATGTATTAAATGATGTCCAATGCATGTTGCTTAAGTAAAAAAGAAACAAGTTAAACTTTATAGTTTGCAATTTAAAAAATTAAACATACCTGTGGAATTATAGGGAATTTTCACTTTCTTCTAAGTTACATATTTGGATGATGTAACAAACATTTTTTTTAAGTCTTGCCATTTATTATACCCTTTGTATATATATACCAGGCACCTATTTTTTCTTGTCTGAGTGTCTCCAGTTCTTCCTTCTCCTTTCTTCTAATGAGATGTATGGGAAAATTATATGGGGAGGGTTGTCATTAAGGATACTTTTTTTGAGAATTCTGTTTCAATGTTAGTTATAAAGAAAATCACCTGTTATCTCTCTGTTGGATTTGAACATACAAAAAAATTAAGTGGATTTTTTTTTTGTGGATTAGACAGTAGTGCATTTTTAGATGAAGTAAAGGTAGAATTAAAATGAAGATTATTTAGGGAAGGAAGATTTCAGTGCAGAAGGAAAAGTTTCTGAATTTGAATGCCAAGAAGAGCAAAATAGAGAGTAGAGCTTTTATGCTGGAAGTAGATGGAGTGATGAGAATGGGGAGCACTGGAATGAGAGAAATTATGTAAGTAAGGTCTAGTTGTAGGGAAGCTGGTAGGGTTCTAAAGATACTCATATCATAGTAGGACTCAAAAATAATGCTGTGTCAGCATAAAAATGAGACAGCAACCTAGTGCCAGTGCTACAGACTATATAATAGTGTCCAGAAATAGCAAAGACATAGTTAAAATAGAAGAGGAATGGCCCAGTTCCAGGTCACTGTCACCTTTGCCCTGGTGTACTGCAGTAGCCACTTGGCTGGCCTCCATGCTTCTAGTATTGCTGTCTACCCC
>PVKE010040784.1:0-14446 GCA_004027555.1 Craseonycteris thonglongyai | reverse complement strand
TTTTTAATGTATTAAAGATGGGATATCCCTTATAAAGTAAAAGAAGACGTTACTAGAGATTTTCAGTAATGGGCATTTATGGTCGTATCTTCAAGGAGATATAATAAAGGCTTTTATACTTCTTGCAATAACTATATTTTCACCCACTATCAATTGAATAATAATACTCAGGCATAGATGCTTTCTTTCTATGGAAATAAATTGAGGAACTCTTCTTTTGTTATGTTGCTTTATCTCATTAAAAGTTTATCAATTAGCAATGGTAGGCTGTTCTTCCACCACACTCAGAAGTTACACAGTAAAGACATAAACACAGTGTAATTAGGCCAAAAAAAGAACAACGAAGACTTTTGTGTTGAAGGCCAGTTTGTAACATTTTGTAATCAGTCCTTCAACAAAAGCCATACTCATTCATTCTGTTCTTATACAAAGCAAACAATGATGAAGAAATTCTCATGTGGAATTATTTGATAAGGCCAATGAAACATTGCATTGTGAAAGTGACTAGAGAGTTCTTAACTAAGGCGGGGTTGCCAGATTTAGCAAGTAAAATATAGCATGCAATATTTGCAATATTGGGGGCCTAACGAAAAAATCATTCATCGCCGATCGGAAATACAAAATTAACAGTGTTGGCCAAGGCATTTGAGGTAGAGGCATGAAGATAACAGTTGGAGGATAAACATGGCTGAAGGAGAGAAAGAGTGTGTGAGAGAGTGATTAGATATAGGGATGAGCCCTTCATTTTTATCTGGAAAATGAGCATCTAACTTCACAGTGATAACAGATAAAAGGGACATTATTTTTACTTGAATCTCCGATTCTTTTCTGCAAGCTCACAGTGCCCTTCAATGTAAACTGATGTTTGTATCCTGTTTGGATACTGACTTCTGGAAAGTTTTGTTTCAAGCATGAACTGCTGTTTATTATATTACTAGAATTTCTCAGTATGAGGCATATACTGTGGCAAATCACATTTATCTCTATTGTCTCAGGGGAGTGGGGGCAACTCTTCACACAAAGTATAAATTCCCATTGATCTCACTCATCATAAGGAATCTCAAAAATTCATTTCAAACTTAATAAGTCATACATTTTCAAATAACTTACTTAAACTCTCTAGTTAAAATATAGAGCCGAATGGATGCATTTTGAGCTTAAAATGTCTGAGAAGAAAGAAAATGTCACCTGAAAGATGAGACCTGCCATTATCATCATTAACTATGACTAGTAAATCATTCTCTTTGGAATACAAATATCAAGCATGTAGAAAAAGAAAATGCTGGGCTTCATCACATGCCATTTTAATCTTTCTCTAATTCCTTATTTGGTCTTAATTTCATACATATGCAAAACAGGGGATCTAAAACATTTTCATTTCTCTTTTAAGCCATGAACTATGTTTTCAACACAAAAACATTCACTCATACACACACACAACAACTTCTATTCTCCCTTTCCCCACAAACACACTCATTCCACCTCTTCCACTAAAGTCTCCATCATGGGTTACCCCAAATTTATATCCTTGGGGCCAGCAAACCAAAACTTCTATTTTATTGCATTACTGCAAAAATACCCATTCTGGAGTTACTGCCATCTAGTGACAAGTAGGGGTATTTAATTCATCTAGTTTTCAATATTAAACAGCCTAAAATTTCTAAAAGTAAAATAAAGGGGAAAGAAGAAAATTAATATAAAGTTTCAGAACTCTTTCATACACACTATATCTGACACAAAGTTGTTTAAGTGTAAATGAAGAAGATTATTTTTATTTTTAAATAAATTGCACTCCTTCCAGATTTGTAACATTTTACTGTTTTACTTTATGATGAAAATGTAAACTATACAGATTATGTGGGTTTTTTGAATCTTAAAGTCATTGGTATTCTATGCTGAAGTGACATTTTTATTGGCTTACCGATCGTTTTGGATCATAATAATCTGCTATTTTTATAGAATGTGCTTAACATCTGTAGCTCTTACCAGTATCTTGTGACGTTTCCATTTGAGGAGGTTCCTGGGATGTTGTCACAAATGATTTCCTTGCATTCAGGACTACATTAATATTGCCTTAAAGGTAAAAAGCATTAACCTTTGGTCAAAATATTTTAGAATTCTTTCAGAAATAGGGTATTAAGTAACTTCATGTAAATATACCTATAAAATCTAGCTATGTAGGAGCTAAAAGTTTTATTAAAATGCATCCTACTATCATTTTTCAGGGTCACACACATAGAGTAACCTCAATGTGGAAAGTGACCTCTTGTTTGAACTAGGAAACAAAGAAATAGTGTAGAATTTCAGTTCAGTCTTCTTAAGAATCAAATGCAGCCCTGTTGAGTACATATGATGACTTCTATGTCAATGGCTAAATTTTTATAAATAACAAATAATTAATGTTAAGTAGTGTTTATTTACAAATTCTGTGTTAACTTTTAATAATACAAGGAATTATACATGATCTTTTTAGTTAGTTTGCTTTTCCCTAAGGAACAGGATAATCACTCCAAAAGGGCAATTCCCTCACTTCATGGAGCTTGATGCTTTTGTCTCTGCCAGTAAGGAAAACCCTTAGACATGAGTGGGCAGGTGCTGGTCTAGAGTCACTGAAACCAAGTCTCATTAATCTATGTCTTGTAAAAAGTTATAGAGGTCACATTAAAATGTGTGTGATATAATGGTTTCTCTGTCTGAATTGGAAAGGAAAACAAAAGTAACTGAATATCAGAACAGAATTCAAGAAGTGTCATAGTCATATTACTGAGTCCTAATATTAGGGATGTAAGGATTCAAATCAGCTGATGCTTAGAAATAGACATATGCTAATTGACTGATTGGAATATCTAGTTGGAGTGTGCTTTAAATGATTTCAAATTAAATGCATACAATGCTAATTCATTTATGCTGTTATTTGATAATTATAAATATTTATATTCATTATTCTAAAGGCAATATATTTTCACCATGTTAAATATTCAAAGTAATATAAAATAGCCTCTGTTTCTGGTCATCTTTCTCTGTTCTCATAGTTGTGATTTTACCTCAGAACTGGAATATAATAGAAAAAGAGTTTATAAGTGCCCTCAGTGTACTCTGGATATTATATAATACTGTTTTAATATATGCAAATAAAAATATTGTAGAAATTATGAAATGGCTTTAGCAGTAGGAAAATCCAAAAAAAAATTATATCTAATGCAAAAAGAAATGGGGCACTAAAATGATTAAATTAAGTAAGCACAAATACCTCAAACATCGTACATTTTCTCAGCTTGATTTCTTAAGTAGCTATTGTTTCACTCATATTATAGGAATCAATTTTTTAAAAAGAATAAAATTTCCTATTAATAAGATGACAATATAGCAAGAGGAATGACTAGAAGCAACATTTTGCTTTAGGTAGACACAAAATGTAGTTTTCAGTTGTCAGAAATTATCAGTACAGATATTATAGTAGAAATTTTAAAAACATTTATTAAATACAAGATTTATTTCTCCCAACATGCATGTTAGTTTATTCAATTCTGAGCTAGATATTTTGCTTGCCATTTAAAATGCATGTTTTGAATCCATTCAGCATTTATTATTTGAAATCAGTGTGTAGGGCAGAGGTTAAGTTTCAGTAATTCATCAGAGGGAAACCTCCCAGGTGGAAAGTTTCACTGTAAGTTCTGAAAAAGCAGTGAAACTCTGTATTGTATTCATTAGCATCATAAGGCAAGAGTTAGACTGAGAGAGAATTCTTCAATCTATGACAAAGACAACCACTTTATAATCAGGCAACTCTGACTGGCTAAGTAGCCTGAAGCAATTAAGTTCAGAGAAAATGTTCTGAACCCACTGAGAGTGTGGTAAAGAAAACCGTATTAAGAAAGTGGGAAGCTTTCAAAAAAATCTCCAAGTATGTTGTACACCTGAAAGTATATAATATTGTACATCAACTATAATTGAAAAATTAAAAGAAAAAAAGAAGAAAAGGAGAGTGAATCTAAGCATGAAGGGACCTTATAGAGAACTTTCAGATAAATTCAGATTATAAAAGTAAACAGATTCAAGGACAAATATTTTTAAATAGCACATATTTACCTATTTATACAGTATCAGGAAGGTTGAAGCCAAGAAAAGGATGAAAATTGTTAAAATTAGAAGAAAATTTTAAAACCACCAAAACTGCCTTTTAAAAAAGTTCCATGTGCAGTAAAAACACAGAAGGGCTGCACTGACGTGCTTTTTTGAGTTGGGATGTGCATTTAAAATGCGAATTCCTCCTCTGTACTAAATGAGGAAACCCAAATATCCAGGAATGGGCCCGGGATTCTACACTTTCGTTAAATCTCCAGGTAAATTTAATTTTTTTCAAAGTAGGAAGTAAATATAATTTTTAAATTCAAACAATGGTAAAACTCATGCAGTAAATAATAGTTACCTTGGCCAATCCATTCCCAAAGGTCACAACTTTCAAATGTTTTGGTCCCTTGCATTCCCATCTTTATTCTTTCTCCTCCTCCATACTCCTAGGTAAGTTATATCACCATTTGAAAAAAAACAGTATTATGTGTTTACTTTGGTATGATCATATACATCTTATTCATAGTTGAGGCACTTAGTATACTATAACATTTCTCTTCTCTAACAACTTCTTTGACCAGACATGAATATTTGCCTCATATATGCTTACATTTTTATGTACTTGTTGCTAATTCTACCGAAATACTCCATCATTGTCTGAGTACTACTTTCCACATAAGCAAACACATTAGATAATTTAGTCAATTCCTATTTTCCCAGAAGTCCTCCCTCCTGGAGCCCTTTTCTGGTCTGCTTTGGGTTAGTTTCTCTCCAAGTCAATTGCATGTCTATTGTTCTAGGAACTCTCTTTGCCATCATCTTGTGTTGGATCTTGATCCCGTAATATTCCTCTTTCCTGATTTATCCATTGCTTTTGGTAGCCATATCCTCCAGTCACTTCCTGAGTGCCACATAGAAGGTAATTTTTGAGTTGTGACAAGCCTGAAAATATTTTTATAGCTACCAATCAGCTTTGGATTGTCTCATTTTTTAAAGATTTATTTTATTGTTTTTGACAGACAGAGAGAGAGAAGGGGGAGGGCCCAGAGCAGTCTCTGTAGTTGTACATGGTTTTGTTCTACACAGGTGGGCAGGGGCTGTGCAGGGCAAGAACCAAACTGGAGGTCTCCCACATGGGAAGCACACCCCAGTTCAGCATATGGGTCCACACAGGCCAGGGCCAGAACTCGATCCTTGGTCCCCAGGGCTGCAAAGGAGTGCTCAATGCACTGAGCCATCCCAGCATCCCCCTATTTTTTAATTTTTTTAAGAACTTCCATACTGTTTTCCATTGTGGCCATACCCATTTACAATCCCATCTGCACAAAGCCATATATTTGGTTTGACTTGCTGTTTGAGAAAAAAGAATTAAGACAGCAAGGTAGATAATATACATAAAAAGGAATCAATCCAAACAAGAAATTATAAGAATGTTTTCAGCTTAATAATACCCTCTTTATTGTTTGAGTAACATAATTTGCCCATAGATATCATATAATATTGTTAGACAATTAAAATTCCAGGTGAAAAACTGCTGTGCTGCCATCTCCTAAGGAATACATAGTAAGGGCCTTTTACTTTCCAAGGTGATTTCAAGTCATTTTTTAATTGAGTTATTTCAAGTTTCTAACATTGTTGACAAAAAAATTTAATTGCATACGCTTCTAAAATACATTTTTTTATTATAACACTAATATGTAAAGATCAGTTTTCCAAAATGTTTGTGAAAGGATTTGTAACTTTATAAATAGTTCACCTATGTAATACCTTATGAAGTTTAGTTCTCTACCTGTACTTAAAACTGATCATTTAAATTCTACTGGAGATGCAATATTACTAGCACTGATAACGGGACCCATGTTACCTGGGTCTCCAGTGAAGGCAGGGCTCATGCTTGCTCGGTATGTTTACTCAGCTCCCACTAATGTGAATAGGCAATCTCCAAGGATAAGAAAAAAATGTGTAGGTCTGGATATGAAACACCAACTCAAAAAGTTTAATTATGCAAAGAGATATGAAACTATTCCTGACACTTCAAGAACAGCAATTATAAGAAGCTTTGGTAAACTAAATCAAGATGGAAATAGTTGAACATTGGAGAAAACAATCTTTCTGTCAAATCTTGGCAATAAGAGTCACCAGGGTTAGGGTAATCTGGCTTGATAAGTTTTGATACTCTTGATGTACTGTAATGTACTCACAATATTAAAGCTCACTGAAACATGTTGTCAATTACCTTTAAAAATGTCATAAATACAAAGGTTCTAAATGAATCATGTGGAGGAGCACTCAGAATGGGAAACAGCTTTGAACTCCCTTTTTTCTTTATTGATCTCAAGTTTTTTAAATAAAGAAAGCCTGGGACTTGGGCCTGATCTGCCATTCTTTTGTTTTTAGAAAATAAATCCATTTTGCTTTTAAAAAATAATAAAGAGGGGAAGCCGGGATGGCTCAGTGGGTTAAGCGCTCAGTTTGCAGCCCTGAGGACTGAGGATCGAATCCTGGTCCCGGCCCTTGAGGACCCATATGCTGAACTGGGGAGTGCCCCCAGTTCAGTTCTCACCAGGGTGAGACCTTGGCCCAGTTCCTGCCCTGTGCAGCCCCGCCCACCTGTGGAATGAAACTATGTGGAAAAACCAATGATGTGCAACTATGGAGACTGTTCTGGACCCTCCCCTTCTCTCTGTCTCTGTCTCTGTATCTCTCTCTCTCTCTGTCAAAAACAATAAAAATAAATCTTTAAAAATAATAATAACAAATTAAGCCTGTAGGGTATATTTGGCATTCATTTTTTTGTGACTCTTTTTTTTATTTGTTAAATTTATTAGGGTTACATTGGTTAGCATTCATTTCTTTTTAACTCTAGAGTAATTGGATTTACAAAATCATCTTTGCAAAGATGGATTCAGCTAGATGAATAAAATCTCTGGGCAGTTCTGTCCCTGCCCACATGACTCGGAACACAGGACACTGTCAGCAGTCCACTGAGAGGCTAGAACACATTTCCTTCCCTGGCCTTGCTCAGCCTTGGAGCAGCTACAGTTGTACCGTAGCTATTCCCAATGCCTTTAAAAGACATAAGGGAATGATTTTTTCCACTCATGCATCAACTCCCTCCCGCCCCCCCCTCCCAGTACTTCTGAATAAACTCTTTTATCCCATGAGAAGGAAAAAAAATAGTTCATTATGCTTTCTAACATAAGCATTTGTACAATGTATCTCAAAAAGGATGAACTACATGAACTTACAAAGTTACTTCTCTTTACACTATAGTGTTTCACCCACCCCACCCCAACATCCAAGTTTCTCAATTTCCAGCTTTGTTCAAAACATGTTTAATCTTCTTTAAAAAACAAACAAACAAACAAACAAAAAACTAAACTGTTTTCAAAGTTACCCCTTCATCACCTGTCACAATATATTTTAAATGGAAAAACAGTGGCACAAATAAAATGTCTTCAAAAATCATAGTAAAGACTCAATTTATAGCTATAATGGAAGGGATTTGGCCATGGATCTATCTATCACATGTAAGTCTTGGGAAAAATTCAAACCAAAAGAAGAAGACCCATGGGTGAGGCTTCACATACAGCAGTGGCATTGACTGCTAAACCACACGATGGACAAAATATTGGTGCTTTTGGTGGGATCCAATGGGTGTGGGTGCCTCTGGTAAGCACTGCTGTAACCTTCTGTGTCACAGATGTGCATATAAAGCACTTGGCAGTTTCTACCACAAAAAATATGTGCTCAAACAACAGTTGCTTAGAAGTAGAGTCTAACAGTAGACTCCGTTAACTGGAACTCAAGCAGCCAGCAGTGTCAGACAACCAGTTCTAGTTAATGGAGAATCTACTTTCATCCAGCATCTACCAATCCCCATGGGTACCAGTTAATGAAGAGTCTACTGTATATTAACGTATTGTTATTACTCGTAGCTCTAATTCAATATGACTGGGGTCCTTGTAAGAAGAGGAGATTTGGGTGTCTACAAGCCAATGAGAAAAACCTGAAACAAATCTTCCACCAGGGTCCTCAGAAGGGGCCAAACCTGCTGACACCTTGTTTGTGAACTTCGAGCCTCCAGAAGTATGAGAAAATTAATTTCTGTTGTTTAAGATACCCAGTCTGTGGTGATTGGTTATGGGCATTACTAATAGAGTGGGCATTAGCAGCCACAGGATACATCCTGCAAGGCAGCTGGAGGAAAAGAAAATGTTGAGACTTGATATTACTAATTCCTAAGCAGTCATTTATTCAATAAAAATTGGTTGGTCATTACTGTGTGCCAGACATCATTTAAGCACTGAAAATTCAAAGTCCAAGAAAGCATCGTCCCTAAAATTGAGGAATTCATAGTATTATGCATGCATGTGGTCATTTAGGTGTGAGGGGAAAGAGCAAGGGAGGATGAATGAAAGGAATGATATGATGGAAAGGGCATAGGGCAGCAAAAATGTCCTTAATGATTCAGTTTCATAACCAACACTGAAAAGAAGGGTGTTTGCCATAAGGTTTTATGAATATATAGACAAGGGCCATATTAATCATAATGAGGGTTAGTAAAAACTTTCTGAAAGAAGTAGCTCTTGGGCTAGGCATTGGTAAGTGAATAGGAGTTAGCTAGAGAAAAGTAGAGAGGAAGGTCATTCCCAGTGAAGATATACTACCCCTCCTACTTCTTCCAGAACTCCTTGAACTAAATGGAGGAGGCCCTGCAATAGTTATAGGGGAAGTGTCAGAAAACTTTAGTTTTATTGCTCTTCTAACAATAGGACTTTTTTTCCTCAGGCTGGAATGGTCTAGAAAATTCAAGTTATTTTCACATGTTCAGCGAGACAGAGAGATGCAGAGGCAGAAAAAGACAGAGAGAGACAGATACAGAGAGAGACAGGGAGAAGGGGGAGGGCCCAGAGCAGTCTCCATAGTTGTATGTCATCAGTTTCCCACATGGTTTTGTTCCACACAGATGGGCAGGGGCTTTGCAGAGCAGGACCCGGGCTGGGGGCCTCCCAGACAGAACGCACGCCTAGCCAGGGGCCCAAACAGGAGGGGAGAACTGAACTGGGGGCCTACCGCATGGGAAGCGCACCCCAGTTCAACATATGGGTCCACATGGGCCTGAGCCAGGATTGGATCCTCAGTCCCCAGAGCTGCAAAGCGAGCGCTCAACCAGCTGAGCCATCCTGGCTTCCCCAAAGTTCAGTTTTGTATTCAAACTAAAAATTGAAAGCTACACATATTCCACACACACAATTCTGAATGCTAAGAAGGTACTTTTCATGAAGTATGCTCCCTGCTTTATAATGACTATTTTTGATATAAAATTGTGCCAAGCTCCTCTCAATTTCAGCATCTGATTTGTATCTAGTTCAACCACTGTTCAAAACAGTCTTTCATAAGTTTAGTGATGAGATCTGAAGTCACACAGAAGAATACATGTATCTCATTTCATGTACAAGTAGCACTCCTATGCGCTATGCGGGGGGGTGGGGGTGGGGGGTGTCATGTATAACTATTATCCAGGGTTGTAGAACAATTATATATTTTTTAAATTTTCTTTGCTTTCTCATTTTTTTTAAAGCACAGACAGGGGAGGCCAGGATGGCTCAGTGGGTTGAGCGCTCACTTTGCAGCGCCGGGGACTGAGGATCGAATCCCGGCACGTGCAGACCCATGTGCTGAACTGGGGAGTGCCCCCAGTTCAGTTCTCTCTCTGTCTCTGTATCTCTATCTATCTCTCTCTCCCTCTGTCAAAAACAATAAAAAATAAAAAAACTTTTAAAAAAAAGCACAGACAGCGTAAGCTTCACCTTGGAGTGCAGCTATGCTGTGGCACAGGGCTTGCAGTATACCGAAACTACTTCTACATTGTTTGGGTAAATGTGAGCTGACTACTGAGAGTAGGTTCAACCTGTAATCAGAGTTTTCGTGTATTTGTTACAATGGGTTGGAGAATACATATAGCAGCAGTTATAGACTCATATGTTTACAGGGGCCTGGCAGCTAATCGAAATGGGTTAAGCTATCTGCTGTAAGAATAGATACAGACAGTTCCTGACTTACAATGGTTTGATTTAGGATTTTTCAACTGCACACTAGTGTAAAAGCTATACACATTCAGGAGAAACTCTACTTTGAATTTTGATCCTTTTCTGGACTAACAATATGCGGTACAATACTCTCATGATGCTGGACAGTGGCAGCAAGCTGCAGCTCCAAGTTAGGCATGCGGTCACGAGGGTCTACAATATACTGTGCTGCCAGTATTTTTTGACATTGCATTTTGTAATTTTGCATCCCATTATGTCTATAAGGTGCTTAGTTGTGTCCTCTGCTTTTGGTGAGAAGAGGAAGAGGAAGACAATTTCATTTGAGATGAAACTCAAGATAATTGCCCAACTGGAGGCAAATGTAATGGTTCTGGGTGGTTTTAAGGTGTGTGAAGCTAAGCTATTATGTTAGGCAGGTTTGCTGTATTAAGTGCGTTTTCCACTTACAATATGTAAAACCCATTGTAAATTGAGGAGCATCTTTATTTTGAAACAGAAAGCAATCATGGCCTTCCACTTTTCTACTTTTTCATTGAGATACAGCTACAGCTTTTTTGTTTGTTTTCCTTTGAATTATTTTAGGAAAAACAACAATACAAGCAAAACAAGAAATAGCAACTAACATATGGATTCAAATATGTGAATGTGCAAGATTTGGCCATGTTTTTTCAATTTGTGACTTATAGTACACAGTGACATAAAAATAGTTAAGCTATTCAAACACTGTGGTATAATGCATACAGCACCAACTTGCCAAAAAGTTGACCCTAACCCAAATTAAATCTCTAGAGCAGTGGTTCCCAAACTTTTTCTACTTGTGTGCCCCTTTTTTAACCCATTCTATAAATTGTACATCCCTGCCAAAAGGCAGCAGTCATGTTTTAAATACCACATGACTTCGAGCCTACCCGCAGCTGATTGGAGGACAAAGAATGAAGCTCACCCAAAAGAATTCATGACTGTACACCTGAAACTAATAGAGCAATGTACATATGTCAACAATAATTAAAAGCATTTTGTTAACAAGAGAAATCATGGGTTGCAAATATTTATACCTAGATTTGAACCCTGTTTTAAAAACATAATCTGGGCCCATGAGATGCCATTTTCAGGAAATTCTAAATAAATTACCTAGTAGCAATGGTAGACATGAATACAAAAAGATAATTCCTGCTTTTCAGTAGGCATTGCATACATTTCTGTCCAACCTCTTATTATGTGCCTATGTGGAATAGAAAATGTAGTTTAAATGACCTCATTATATTCAAACTTATCACAAAGTTAGTCCAAACATGAAATGAATCTTTCTATTCTTAATGACTTGAATCACACATAGACTAAAAAAAAAAAACATTATCCTTAAGGATTAGAGAATATAAATAGCTCTGAATCTTAGGAATTTCAACCATTTCCTAATAAAGACTAATTAATTATGCTTTTGCATTGAAATCAAACATGAATGTATTATACTAAAAACAAACTTTAGTAATGAAACATTAATCATAGGAGAGGCTACTAGTACAAACCATACAATACTTAATGCTTTTACTATGAATAGCCATGTTATAAATTTTGATGTGAGATTTTGTCAGCAAATTTGGAGAAAATAGTTCACCCTTTGAGTTTAAACATCTCCTTAAATAAGAATTTTTTCAGGGATGCTGAGATGGCTCAGCAGGTTGAGCACTTGTCTTGCAGCCCCGGGGTCCAAGGATCGAATCCCAGCCCCAGCCTGTGCAAACCCATATGCTGAACGGGGGGGGGGAGGAGTTTGGTTCTCACCGGGGCGAGCTTCCCATGTGGGAGGACCCCCAGCCCAGTTCCCACCCTGCATAGCCCCTCGCGTACCTGTGGAATGAAACTATGTAAAAAACCAATGATGTGCAATTATGGAGACTGCTCTGGGCCCTTCCCATTCTCTCTCTATCTCTGTCAAAAACAATAAACATAAATCTTAAAAAAAAAATTTTATTAAAAATGAAAACTCAAGTTCAATGAAATGTGACAGCATTGCATATTGCAGATTTCCATGCATTTGTCTGAACTTTTATTTAATGAAACTATATAGAAAATTTACTACAATTCAAACTTTGGGGATAATATAACAGAAGAAAACAAATCAATTTATTGAATGATGAAATGCAAATAAATAGTGTTTATATTTAATCTTTTCAATGTGTGTGCTTGAATATGTTTAGACAAATCTAATTAACTGTATGTTAGTTTGATAAAATATGAGACACTTTTGCAATCAGGTCACTGAATGTTCAGTTTAATTATGTTGGTATGCACTTCTATTTGCTTCTAACGCCAAAGATCCATTGGTAAAATGAATTCCCATTTTGTGGTCTGTTATGCAGAAAATGTTTAATCGTGTTTGATTTACTCTGTTAAATCTTCCTTATTGAATGTGCTTATTCATCCATGCAGAATTGGGTATGCTGCTTTCTGTTACTATGACATTACAATTAAACAGCTAAAAGAAGAACAGCAAGACTTTCTATAAAGGTTCATGAAATTCCCACAAAATTACTCATAGCTTATTGTTTTGTTTTGATTTGCAGGAACTGAAAAAATGCAATTTTTTTCTAAATACTTCTGTATTGAAAAAGCTGACAAATACAATAGCTAGTACAAATAATCATTTTGTTACTAAAACTAGCACTTAATACATATTTCTGATATAGTGGAAATGATTGCAGTCATAATACTGATTATCTTTTAAATATAGAAATAAATGTTAAATCAAAGAAACTGAATTTTATACAACAGAAAATGATATGATAAAATAATATTTGTACATATTTGAAATGGAAAAGTCTAAATTGACTTCATCTGGGGATACTGTTAAATTCGTTGAAGTGTGTGTATGCTCACAGAAGTACTAGTTTGTGTAATTTTAGGTTATTCTTCAGCAGACTGGACTGTCTCCATTTTTAGCTAAGTGTTATTTATTTGTGCTTGTAAGTTTTTATTACCACTACAGCCACAGGCTTAGAGACATACAAGATTTTTTTTTAATCAAAGCAAGCTCAAATAAATAACAGTTATTATTTGTTTTTCATGGTTTTATAAGAGATATGCATTCTTACAGACATAACTATTTTCTAAGAAGCTCTATTAACCTTAGAGAACTCAAAATGTCGATGGTATATCTGACACTCTTACTTTAGTTTGTACTAGAATATCAGTGTCTGGTTTGTTTGGTTGTTTACAATATAGTAAGAATGGAATCCATGATAGTGGCTTCAATTTGTGTATGTATGCATGTTTGTATGTAAAACTATATGATTGCTGGATCATAAACAGTACTAACCACACTGACATCTGGGAAGAGTGTGTAATAGTTCTGATCCATCTGGCCCATAACGACTCCTAGAAAATTTTTACTATGTCTTACTGATGATAGGGTAAAATCATCCATTGAAAATATAAGAACTCTTATTCTAGGTAATACCAATACTCCAATGTAGTGTTTCCCAAAATATGTTCTGTGGTTTAAAAGTTATTAATGAAATCTTCATAGTTCACAGTAAAGAAATTATTTATTTTTGACAAATAAAATTTGTATATATTTAAGGTTATGATGTGATGTTTTGATGTACGTAAATAGTGAAAATGATTACCACAAACTAATTAACATGTTCACCCCCTCCCATAATTACCATTATTTTTGTGTGTTTGGTGAGAACACTTGCGTTCAGCAATCTTAGCATATTTCAAGTTTACAATACATTCTTATTGGGTATAGTGAAGTCACAATGTTGTACATTAGGTCTGTAGAACTTATTCATCTTGCAAGTAAAAATTTGTACGCTTTCATCAATTCCTCCCCAGCCTAGGGAGGAGACCTAAGCTAGAGTGTAGACTCAATGAAGACTCACCAGAGTATGTGATGTTTTGAATGAAGTGAAAAATGTGTAGGATGAAGAAATGAATTTGTGGGGTGAAAAACGCACAATAGCTCACTCGCATGCACCCTCTCCCTTTTGAGTTCGGTATTGTCAGACAGCAAAGCATTTTTATAATGGGGTTGTGGGTGGGGATGCTGACGTTGAAAATACGTATGAGGGCTGTATTAGCTATTTAGAATTGACCATCTAAAGAGCCTCAACAAAAACAGTCACTTTAATGTAAAGGCCATTTGCACCTTGATCATTTATTTATGTGGTACTTGATCAGGAGAATCGTGTATGGATTCGTGGTACATGTATAAAAAACCAGATTCGGAATCAATAAACGCTTATCAAACAACTATTATACTATGCTTTCATATCTTTTTTCCCTTCTGTGAACAGAAGTTAATATTGGAAATATATATC